>JAPPVO010000019.1:25953945-26250214 GCA_030407325.1 Camellia japonica
TCTAGTTTCGCATACCAAATGGCCGCTACATCGGACAGAGTTCTCCCAAACAACGACAGTTTCTGAGCACGAGAAAGACCCATTGGCCTCAAAACATCTGAAAAATAGGCGGACATGTACAATTGGATCCCCACTTCCATCGAATCTGTCGATGTGGGGCATTTTAAACTTCTCCGGTAGTCTAACTGAAGCCTCAGTGTACCAGTCTTCAATATCTGGAATGGAATTGAAGCCTTGGGATTTTTTTAGCACCTTCTCTAGCCTGGCAATTTTTATCATGGCTAGATCATTGTTGATGTCAAAGGGAGGGAGTTCCCTCTGGGGTTGTGCCAAGGACCTATGAGTTGGAGCTTGTGGAAACACCTCTTGGGGATCTGAGACCTGGGGATTTCCATTGGTAGAGGAAGATCGGGATTTGGCTTAGCAGTAGGGATTGGATGCACTGTAGATACAGATGCCTCAGATGGGTGTCGCAGATCAGTGATGACCTCATCCTGTGCGGCCATCCGTTGATTTACGGTATCCATGGTTTTCTGAACAGCTAGCATCACGGTAGCAAGTTCTTCTACATTCTGTGCCATCCTTGTTCTAGGTGGGAGAGATTTTGGTGAATTATATGCACGAACAGGTGTTGTGGAGCACTTTGTACCGATGCTAATGCCTGTTTGTTCCTTCTTCGTCGAGTAACTGGCGGGAGAGAAACTAACACTGGCTAACCATCAACATGATCTTGAGCTTTACGCAGTCTGCGGGAACGAGTCCATATAGCTTGAGAGATATCGGGTCTTTCTGAAGCTATGATGAAAAACTACCTAGCAAAAGCAAGAAAGAAAAAAACAAAATCAAAAATCGGACAGCATTTCGGCCCCAATTTTCAACAATCACAACACGCAGCTGAACTGTGATCCCCACTGTACTTTGATTTCAAACTGACTGCTCATTTGTACCACTGATATAAACCAACCTGTACAGTTTCATTGTGAAAGCACATACCATGTAAAAGAACTAAAACACCCCTATGAAGGGGGTAGGGTTACCATGTCCTAGATTTTGACATGATCTAGGTTGTACTATTTCAAGCAAATGGTTTCATAACATCCTGTTGTAGACACCCCATTTTTGACCGTCCTCAAGACTTGGACGTCACCGCTTGAGCACTCGGTGATTATCCATGTTCGTGTTCGTTTGGAGTTCCCGGAGTTCTCGGCTGTGCGCCTTGCCTCAGGACCTCCGAACTTGACCGTTTTGTGTCTGGTTTTGCACCAAACACTTGTGCTTTGCCTTGGAGGGGCAGGGAATGCCTTGTGAGGCATCCCCACACACCACCGGCAGTGGCTAGAGGCCACCGGCTGGTTGGTGTTGCCATCGGCACTATATTGTGCCGGTCGGCACTCTTTTGTGCCGGTCGGCAGTCAATTTTGTCAAAATGACAATTTTGCCCTGCCGACTACTGTGCAGTTGCTTTTTGAGATATTTTGAAGCAGCTGTATAGCATTTGTTTCCCCTCCATACACGTGTATGGAGGGATGAGCCTTTGGTTTGCTTAGCTTGTAAGCTTTGTTGCCTATAAGAGAAGGCTCTCTTCTCTTGGCTCAAGGTTGGAGAGTTAGACTTTTTTAGAGAGAAAAAGACAGAGAAGAAGCTCTGGTTTTAGGGTTTGAGTTCTATATCTATCCTATCTCTCTTTTGCCTCTTGTTTGTACACTAGGTGTTTGTGTCATACTATTGCACACAACACCTAGTGTTTCACCTTCCCTTGGCTACTGAGGTTCCAAGAGGTTGTTCTTAGAGTTTTTGGCTGGATTAGAGCTTAAGGAAGCAACAACATCATCTTTGGTGAAGAAGGTCAACAAGGGTGAGAAACTTGCTTTATTTTACCCCATTCTTGCACTCCATTTTTACCTATCTTTGAACTTTTTTGTGCTTGGTGTTTAATACAAAAAAGTTCTTTTTTAGTCCTCTTGATAGTTTATTAAGGTGTTTTGTGCTTTGGAGAGTTTGGCCCCTCTTAGGCCTTGAAAGGCCTCATTTTGTGCTATTTTGTGAGATCCGGGATTTTGGTTTGGGTCTCTTCACCACTGAAATCTTGAGGGATTTCAGTGGTGTAGATGATGCCTTGAAGTCCCAAGAAGGAGAGGGCCACCCCCTCTCCTTGATGTCCTTGAAAAGGACAAGTTTTGGCCTCTTAAGGGAGCCTATGTTTCAAGTGTGTGTTGAGCATGCCATGGCTATATTTTATACTTATATTGCCATGTTTCAACTTTGTATTAAGTTGGTTTTGGTCCCTTATGCATGCTTAGCATAGTTGCCATATAATGCCTTGTATTGCCTTAACATGCCTTAGGTTGTTAGCCCTACTTTGAGCATGCTTTAGGCTTAGATTCACGAAGATTTTGTGCTTATCTTGACATGTTTTAGGTCTGTCCATAAGTGTTTGGGTTGGTCTTGGCATGCTTAGTATAGCCTCTTTGCATTTTAGGCTTGCTAGCCTTGAGCATGAATGTGTAGCATGCCTAGTTTGCATCATTTCAATGGTTTGAGACCATTTGCCATGTTATTTCAGTCCATTTAACATGCTCATATGTTTACATTGCATGCCTCTTTGATGTTTCAAGAGCTCATGTTGTATGTTCCTTGAGAGTGCATGTGTGCATGCCTTTTAATTTAAACCATATAGATGCCATCTAAGTGGTCATTTGGGCTTGCTTTGGTGTGCTAAAAATCTGTTTTTAGTTGCTTAAGTCTTGCCATGTTTAGTCTCGTCAATGTAGTTCAATACCCTTTGGCTTGCTTTGAATACTTGGCCCCTTTTGCATGCATTTGCATGTCTTGTTTAACATGATTTGGCATCATTTTATAGCATGATTTTAGGCATGTTGCATGCTAATTGTCCATGAATCTCTTTTCAAGTGCTTGAATGTTGCTTGTTTAATGCTTAAGGCTTGGACCATAACATGTGTATGTGCATGTGTGTTTAGCCTCCATTTTTGGGCATTTTGGACACTGATTTTAGGCCTATTTGGAATGGCCTAAGTCATGTTTAAGTCCACCCATTGTTTGTTTACATGTTTGTCTTGTAGGTGTGTTTGCATATTAACATCCTTACATTACATTGTCCATGTTGCATGCTAGCTAACATGTTTAGGATTGCATTACATCAATGCACATGCTTGGCCTTTTGAGATGAGCATGATAGAGGTTTGGCACCCTTTTTTTGTTTGGTTTGCATGCATTTGAGATAAAAGTTGCACTTGGTTCTGGGCCATCATGCATGGAAATGCGTGATTGGTGGCCCGAGAATCGAGGCACATGCCCCTTTGAGTCAAATACGATAAGGGGCATGATTGGTGCACACATTGTTGGAATTACATTGCCATGCAAGTTTTTGCCCTCTGCTGCTGTGAGTTGCAGGTTCTGCAGACATTCAGTGCCGGCCGGCAGTATTTAGTGCCGACCGGCAGTCTATTATGGCCGATGGATGTATTTTGTGCCGGTGACATCATGCTGATGCCGGTGGAAGTCCTACTCAGCCGGTGATCCCAGTGTCCTGGGAGCACTCTGAGACTTTGGCAGTCTTCTGAGATGCAAAGCAGGGAAAACAGAGGCAATCTAAGCATGGCAGTGCAATTCCGAGCAAGTCCCGAGCATGCGTTGCATCCGGCCCTCATCTCGAGGCGGTTTACTGCTTTAATTAGATTAATTAATTTATTTGATTAATTTAGTTGGACTGTAATATTTTAATTAGTTTGCGTAGCTAATTAATCTGTATTATTCTTTTGGTCCCTCCGAGCGAGGGCAATTTGTAATAAGTGTGGGTGAGTTTTGTATGTCTTCCAACCCCCACTTCTTTCTCCCTTTTATTTACCTGCTTATGATGGTAGATTAGGGCACGTCTATTTTAGCATACCTTATGCAATGCATGCGTGCATCCATGCATTTGTCTAAACATGCACCGGGCTCGGTACATCATACAAACTGCATCGTACTTTCAATTCCAAATTGAATACGTGATAGTTGTAGCATTTCACGTGCCATTTTAGGGTTAGCCGAGCCTACTCTAAATTGCATCCTTGCCTGTGTTGCATTAGCCACTTAACATGACCTAGGGACATGCATGTCTGCTAACTAGTTTCTTGTTTTGGCACGGAGTACGATGTAAGTATTTTACGCTTTAGCATACCACATGCGTGTGAATGTTGCCATGACAGTATGCTTACCATGCGGCTAAGTGCTTATGTGAGATAAACTGTTTGAATGCCTGTGGGTGGAGGTTGGGTTGCTTGAGTTGGAAAACTCATTGAAATCCGTATTTTAGCCTACTTGCGAGTAGCAAAACCCGAAACGCTTTCAAAACAAACGGATATGCAATGATTATTTCCGAATTAGGCAACCTAGTCTATACTTGTTTGCTGCGCGCATAACATAGTAATTCTAGGCTAATAATTGGAATAAGAGCATGTAATGTTTTCAAAATGGATATCACGGTTAGTAGAGGCCGGTCTTCGAACCGGGCGAAAGGGGGTGCTCATAGCTGACCTTCCCCGATCGTACCCAAGCTCCCGAGCCAAGACTTTGGTATGACGGACACGTGGCCTTCGGCACCGAGTCAGGGTTTCCTAAATTCCCATTAAAAATATTTAGGTGGCGACTCTGTAATCTGGCAAAGCAGTCCATGTTTGGCACTACTTTTCAAAAAATCTGTTTTTCTTCAAAACGATTTGCCAGAGTTGGACTCTTTGGTTCAAGATTTAGAACCGCAACACAAAAGGGAGTCTGAACTGTAGCGAGGTCCCCCGCGGGCTTGTTACAGTTTCTGGCGACTCTGCTGGGGAATTTAGAGAGCTTGACTCAAACTCGTGATATCCTGTTTTGACTACGTTTATGTGTCTCTTTGCATTGCATTTGCATTGGTGCGCCTAGGACACCGTGTTGGCCATCTGCTATTCCTGAGCGGTTTGCCGGAGGCTTGTCTTGTCAAGGCATGACCATAAGGCTGACCGGTTGCGGGCTCTGCCAGTATGGGAACACAAACCCCGGTTTTACCGGGGCACCCTTTTCGACCATTCGACCTAGTGCATATTCGGATCCATAGTGACCATTCCAAACTAGGACAGGTTGCTTACCCGATTAGGTTGTTTGAAACCGCTGTGTGCGTAGTGAAACCCTAGCTCCTGACAAAATAGGACAGGGAAACCCTACCCCAACATAGGGGTGTATTGGCTCTCTTTATCTGCTATGTGCTTTTAGAGTGTATCTCTGCAGGGAACGCATATATCAGTTTGCAAAGTTTGAGCATCAGGCCTGAGGGCACAGTATCAGTATTGTTGAGAATCAGTTGTGTCGGGTATCAGTTCAGTTTTGAATAGTGATTCTGGGGAACAGTTCAGTAGTAGAGTGCAGTTGTTCGACTACACCCGTGTTTGATCTGTTTGGGGCTGAAATGCTGCTTGTTTTCCGTTTCAGTTCAGAGATTCAGAGAATTGATCCAGAACAGTTAGTGTCTTCTCCTTGCTGAGGCAGGACTTAGCATGACGCAGAATTCAGAAGAGATCGTGGTCATGACGGCCGCGTTGGATCAAGGAATCACCCTACACATGAGACTACTGTTGACATGCCGCATCCGCCCAGATCGCCGGCCGCGCACCCAGTTTGGGCCCCTCAGCTATATCAGGCTCGCGAGCCTACTACATTTGAACTAATGGGATGATAGGTGATCTTCAAAGGTCCGTGACGGATCTCGCCTATGGGATGTCTGTTTCGCCGCCAGCCGCACCATATGCCGGAGGCTTTGTACCCCAAGAGCCCCCGCTATTGGGGCGAATTGTAATTGAACTCAGCCAACCGGAGATGACCTCCAGCTATGGCAACGACGCATCAAACCAAACTCTAGATCAGGCGAGGCCAGAGACAAAGGCAAGAAAGGCAGATGCCGACCCATCGAACAACTGCTGTGGGCAGTAGAGGCTTTGAAAGCCGAGGGAATGAACAAGCAACAGATATCCGCAGTTATGTCAAAAGCTGTGGAGGATGCTTTCCCCACTCCGCCTGAGGGCAGTTCCAGTCAATCAGAGAACCGGGACAGGCCCCGTCATGCCAAAACAGTCCTTCCCCCTCCCAACCTTGTCCGGAAAGGATCAGAAATCCAAGGCCGCCCCCGCCGATCCGTTCGCTAGCGCATCTAGCAAGAGTGCTCAGGCTCCAAATACCTGCCCCGAGGGCGCAGGGTCTTCCATGCTCTTTATATGCCATTATCCAAGGCACTTCAAATCCTTGCCGAGAGGGGACACCTTAAACCCCTGGAGCCTCGGCCCCTCCCGAAGAATCTCCCGGCCACACATGATGCTGCTCTGTACTGTGCGTACCACCAGCAGACAGGCCATGCCACCGACAATTGTTTTCGCCTCCGGCATGAGGTGCAAGATTTGATTGACAACGAGGTTATCCTCCCGCCTACCTCAGCGAAGTCCGTCACCACCAGTTGTTGGATGTTGAGGATACAGATACTGCGAGTATGTAATCAGAAGGTGAACCGCCTGTGGGCAATGCTTGGCGCATTTTTGGATGTGGCGTTTGGCACGCATTTTTGGGCATCTATTAATTTCTGTAAATTCTGACTTGGGTGTCGAGTCAGTCTTCTGTTTTGTCTTGAGTCTGTCTCATTGTTTTGAGTCAGTCCTTTTGCTTAAGGGTCTGTCTTGTTGTAATGAGTCAGTCCCTCTTGTATAGAATATCAGGTGATTCCGGGGTTGTTGCCTCGAGCGCCGTTTTGTAATTATCCTTTTGTTTTTCCTTTTGAACCTGTCTCGATTGAGGAGCCAGTCACAATCAGGGCATCTGAGTGAAACAGCTGTGGCTATCACATTCCGTATTTGTTGCTATGTGAGTCAGCCGTGCCAGAAGATGTGAATGGAACGACAGTGCGTACCGCCTGCTCTCTTGTGCCTTGAACATCGTTGTGATAACCTGAGTTTTTAAAAACCCTTTTCAAACGCTGCGGTGATAAAAACAAAGAGGAAGGAATTCCTCGGGTTTTGCAAAATTTTGACCATTTTGAGAGAAAGAGAGGCATGTTAAGCTTTTAATGAATGAAATCATGCTTGTCAGCGTGAGTACTGAGAAGGATCCTGGCTTGTCCAGATTGGTTCCACACTTTCTTCAGCGCGAGCGATTTGTCGCTTTCTTAAAAACTTTCAAAAACGAAATGTTTTGCGCAGCCTTGCAAAGACCGGTGTGGAACCGCTCTTGAGATTGTGCAGCCCAGGATCGCTCTCGGTCTCAGGATTCAATTTGTCTGTTTCAAACCTGGAATCCGTTCAAAACATTCAGTGCCATGAAACGCCTGTGTGGCCCATTTTGAAGCAGCCCTCGAGCAAGAGGCATCAAAGCCAGATCGAGGAGATCAGATCCCACCAGGCAAGGCTCATGAAGCAACCGTGATGGATTCTTCTGCAAATCAACACCACAGTCACTCTCTTGGATACAGAGAAGCTTCAATCTCAAAACCATTTGGCATGGGCTTGCTACACTTTTTACCCTTTGAGAGGCTCGCTGGGCCGAAAACCCGGAAGGGCGGTCCAGGCAAAAGTTAGAGCAAAGAAAAGAAAACAAAAAAGAAAAATACAAAAAGAAGCAAAAAAGAAAGAAAAGAACAAAATAAGCAAAAAAAAAAAAATGAAAATAAAAGAAAGAAAAGAAAGAAAAGAAAAAGAAAAAGAAAAAAAAACATAGCTCGCAAGGTCGAAAACCCGCATTGGGCGCCTTGGCAAAAGTTAGAGCCTAAACAGTGAAGGTTAAAATACCCGAGTGTACCTTAACCGGAACTACGTAAGGCTTGATTCCCATGTTTGGGATACGTAGGCAACTTCATCTTGAAGTCCAGCCCCCAACGCTTCCATAGCGTCTCAGTCCATGTCATGGTTTTGATCACTTGCCTCCTCCGAATCCAATCTCGATTGCAGCAACCGGGAACTACGTGATCAACTTCCTCTTGACGTCCAACCACCAACACTTCCAGGTGACTACGTCCATATATTGATTCAAACCGTCTTCGTCTCCTCCGCGTCCGAGGGTCCGATCGTCGTCAACAAGGACTGGCTTACAATGTGCCGCGATCATCCAAACAAGGGGCAACTTTCCGTTGCCATGCATTGCCATAAGTTGCCCTGAGTTACCGTCCAAACCAGGGGCAACTTTCCGTTGCCTTGTCCCCTTTAAGCCAGGGGCAATTTCCATTGCCTCGATCCGAGGTTGCATATCCCGAGGGTAAGTTCCGCGCTCGTTGAGCGTTCACTGTTTGCAAAAATAGTTTTTGAAAATTTTCACTGAGGTTGACTTATTTTCTCGAAAACTATTTCGTTTTTCAAAATTGGACCATGTTTGGACCCAAAAGGAGAATTTTCAGTGCTCACTGCCTGATTCACATGATTTTCAAATCAAAAATCGAATAAGTGTGTTAATCTAACTCTCATTTTGATCAAAACTGTTTTAGGAAGAAAACAAAAAAAAATGGTCAAAGTGACGGACTAGGGGCACAGTTGAGTCAGGTCTTCTGTCTTTCCCCCGCTAACATGCTTGCCAAGAGGGCACCCTATTCACCAGAAGAAATAGCCGTGAGCTAACAGTGTTGGGCGTGAACCTGTGACTTCTATTCATCCATCAATCACCTGGGGAGGGATGAAAAATGAGAGAATAAAGAATAGAGAGGTGTAAGCGGAGAAAAGTAAGAAAAGGGTTTTGAGAGAAAAACCGAGCCTGAGGGCCGAGTGATGTGAGTATCACAAATCAGAAAGGGTGGGATATAATACCCGGAGGAACTGGCTCCCCGAGATTCGAGGTCTCTCCTTTTGTAAACATGTCCGTGTGTCGTGTCTTTTGATTTGTCGGTTTCGATTTTGGCTTTGAGTCTTTTCCGAGTGTGTCTCGTTGTGTTTAGGTCGTGTGCCTTTTGTTTCTCTGTTTGAGTCTGTCTCGTGTGTTCTGTGGTAGGCTCGATACCCGGTTGAAAACCCTTTTTCACAAAATCGTTTGTGCTCTGGATGCTGTGCCATTCTCTACATTCGTGCGAAGCAAGAGAAGAAAAGGAAATTTGGGACATCCGAGTGTGTTTCAACTTCAACCGTTTCAGTTTTGATCCGTCTTGTCAGATTGGGTTATTTGTTCAGGGTTTGCTGTGTGCAGAATGAGCCGAGAGCTGTGTTATGAGCTGTATGCAGATTAATCCCCAGTAGAGTATGGGCTGTATTATTTAGTCCAAGCAGTGGTTTGTATGGGTTGTTTGCTGTTAGTTAGTTGGTTATCCGATTATCATAGTGCAAATGCTCAATTTTCAGACAACAGATCAATATCATTTACATTTGAGGTGTAATACGATGCAATGCAACGCAAGGTATGAAATATACACAAATGTAAACACTTTTTCAGACAAAAAGTTTGTTTCATTTCATATCATCTTTTCAAGTACATAAGTTTTGGAAACAAAATCTGCCTGCGGCAGTACAAAGTACCCTAACTACTGACAAAAGGGGAAAATGAAAAGAAAAAAAAAACAGCAAAGATCTGTATCAAATGCCAAAATGGCTCTAGGGCCGTCAATCTGTCCTAGTCCTCTTCCTGGACGAAGGTCCAGGAGCGTCATCAACAGGGGCACCACTAGGGGCATCACCATCTGAGCTCGAGTCCGAGCCATCATCGTCTCCTCCGCCTCTGTCTCTGCCTCAGACTCATCATCCGGAACCGGAGCCCGCGAGCTACTCCCGACATGAACGCCCCCCTCTGGTGCGGGATATGCTCTGCCATCCCGAGTAGAAATGGGAGGTCCAGCTGGAGCGCCACCCACCGGAGGAATCTGGAAGGGAGGCTGAAAAAGCATGAAAGGCAATGCATCAGTATATATGGAGCAGTTTATCAGTGCAGAGTGCAGTGTATGAGTACAGTGTATAAATGCCGTGAGCAGTGAATCAGTGCAGAATGCAGTGTATGAGTACAGTGTATGTGAATGCCGTGAGCAGTGAATCAGTGCAGAATGCAGTGTATGAGTACAGTGTATATGAATGCCGTGAGCAGTGAATCAGTGCAGAATGCAGTGTATGAGTACAGTGTATGTGAATGCCATGAGCAGTAAATCAGTGCAGAATGCAGTGTATAAATATCGTGTATCAGATGCCGTGAGCAGTTTATCAGATGTTGTGTTGTGCATCAGATTATGTAAAGCAGTTTGTGTATGGTTTGAGGCCGTGGTCAGAAAGAACATACCGGAATGCTGTAGAGGGCTAGGAGGTCGAATGTCCGCTGTAGCATCCCCATCATGGAGGCATTCATCTCCAATGACTGCCGGGTGTACTCAGAAGACGCCTGCAAAAGTATCAGATGCATCAGTATTCTGCGGAATATCAAACAAATTCAAATGAAATAACAGTGCAAGACGAAGAATGCAGTAATACATACCGGAGGCAAGTCGGGGACACCGACAAACTCGTGGTCAGCTGGTGGAGGAGCAAAGGGGATCTGATAGGTCGCCCCACCCTGTCCTCTGAAAGTCAATGCAGCGGGCAGAGCAGGCCAACCGGTCCCTCGCCCTCGCTGAACTCCACCTCTACACGGACTCGAGCCCTCCTCGGCGCTCCCCTCCAGCTCCTGCTCCGCCGCTGGCGCCGCTGGTCCTCTCTCTCTCTACTCGGCGGCCGCCGCTCAGAGGTCGCATGATGAAGGTCCGGACGTACTCCGAGTAATCGCCCTCGCCTCGGAGCCGTCTGCCTCCCAGCCGATAGTATAATCTGCCATCTGCTCGGCAGTGAAGCGCTCAGTATCCCGCATGTGCTCGGGAGGGTGCACCGGGACTATCTGCTCAGGCAAGCCTAGGGTCTGACGCAAGAAACGCTCACCCAGGTACCAAGCTCGACAGACCGGGCCCTCGAGCAGAATCTGGTAACGTGAGGTATCATCGGCGCCAGCAAACCGATCCCGCGCCACGGCTGGTAGTGGAGCCCACGGCCGCCAGGTGATCTGAAAATGAAATACAAGTTGTTATTTGCTGTTATTGAAATATACAGTGGAATGGCGAAGCTTAAATGAACTGCAAGTAAAGCATACCTCGGCAGGGTGATGGTGTCAAAGTAGCGGCGGAAGAAGCTGAAGGTCTCCCGGGCCTCCGCACGCATCTCCCGTCAAAACGCGTGAAAAAGGGACGACCAGAGGGGTCTCTGCATCGGGTACAGGAGCGAGCCTAGGAAAGTAGGCGTAAACCCACAACTGCAAGATAAATACCAGTGCATTTATCAGATAAAGCAGAATACAGAATAGAAGGCAGAAATAGCAGAGCAGTGTTGTGCAGTGTATGTGCAGAGTGTACGTATGAGTAGCGTTGTGCAGTGTATTGTGCAGAGTGTACAGTGTGAGTAGTGTACAGTCAATGTAAAGCAGAGTATGTGTGTGCCGTGCGTACAGTATACAGTTCGTGTGAAGCAGACTACAGTGTGTGCAGTGTACAGAGTACAGAAAGTATAGAACTGAAATGAAAGGCGGAAAAGGAAATGTACCTCCCAAGCACGCCAGTAACCCCCGAGCAGCTGTCCGCTGCCGCGGGAGGCTGAGCTCATATATCCGTAGAGTGGCCAGAGCAGCACCACCCCAGTCATACGCAAATATCCGACATCCACCAGTGCACTGAGAGGCAGAGGCACTGTGTTCGCCCGGTCGGCGAAGAGAGTCGTCGAACAAACATGAGGAAGCCACGGCATATCTCTCCACGGCCTCTGGGGTCATCGGAGCTGCGTCAACGAGGAGGGGCTGCACCCGGAACTGCACCTCGAACCAGGAGTACCGGACAAAGCCGGGGCGCGAGAGGTGGCTGCACCAAGCAAGTAGACCTGAGCTGCGGTCCACTCATCCATATCTATGTCGAAGGGGATCGGATCACCCCCTACCCCGATGCCTGTGAGCATCGAGAAGTCATAAGGGGTCATCGTCATGTCCCCGGTCGCAGACAAGTGAAACGAATCGGTGGTGTCCCACCACCTCTCCAGAGCGCAAGAGAGGCTGCATGTCGCAAGCTGGGAGAGTCCCCTGCAAAAGGCGCCAAAGCCCGCCTGTCTACGATGCGGCGAACTGCGTCAGGAAGCTCATCATACCACGCACGAGCGCGACGGTGTTCCCATACCCGCGGATGGTATGGGAATCTCCCTGTTTTCAAACAAAAGTTGCAAAGCAGTATAAAACACAGTTTGAAGACAGTCAAAATCACAAATGTGGCATGCGTGCAAGTTTCATTTCAAACAGATACCGGGTGCCGGTGTGCTTACAGTGAACTACAACGTGTGATGCGTCAGCGTGTTTGAGGGTTCAGTGCAAATCTAGGCATGCGTGCAAGTTTTTCAGATTCAAACAGATACGGGTGCCGGTGTGCTTACAGTGAACTACAACGTGTGATGCGTCAGCGTGTTTGAGGGTTCAGTGCAAATTTGGCATGTGTGCAAGTTTTTCGATTCAAGCAGATACCGGTGCCGGTGTGTTACAGTGAACTACAAACGTGTGATGCGTCAGTGTGTTGAGGGTTCAGTGCAAATGTGGCATGCGTGCATATTTTCAGATTCAAGCAGATGCTGGGTGTTGGTGTTTGTAGTGAAATGCGGTGTGTGCCGTGTTTTGGTGATTGAGGCTAGTGCAGTGTGTGTGCATGTGTCGTCTTAAACAGATATCAATTGTAAGCATGTTGCAATCGACTACAGGAACAGTGTATCAGGATCAAGCAGTTAAAGAACGAAAACAACTTTGACAGTTAACAGTTCTACATTGCAGAAAGTAAAACAGAGAAGAGTGTTACCTCGGAAGCGCCGAAGGATAGGTGAGATCGGCTCGCGTAGGAGGAGCTCCGGGTCCAGTGCTCGGTCAAAGCTGCGAAATGGCGGAGTCCATCCGGTGGTAGCACATGAATCGCTGGGCGGTAGGTCCGGGTCGAAAGGACGCTCGCTCAACGGGAGAAGCTCGGCCCCGGGATCCATCTCATGATCCGGGGAGTCCCGACGTGTGGAATGTCGTCAGCCATGGTAATGGTAGTGAGAAAATGGCCGGAAAATCCGGAATGCGGAAAGCCAACCGAAAAAGTCAACCCCGAGCGGACCGAAAATGGCCGGAAAGGCCGGAAGATGAAAAGGTATGGAAATGAAGAGGAAATCGAGGGGAACAAGTCCCGAAAAAGCGGAAATAGCAAAAGAGGCACCGAAACAAAGATTTGTTCGGTTGAAAATGTGCGAAACGCGATGAACTTCGAGAATCGAACGACGAAAATGGCGCGAAAACACAAAGAAATGGCGAAATAAGGAGAGAAAAAGGCTCTAGAGAGAGAGAGAGTTGATTTTCGGCGGTAGAGAAGTGAGAAAATAGGGTTGGGAACCCTATTTTAAAAGACCCATTGCGAAAAGTCGAAACTGTCCCCGATCAGCAACTTTTGGCCGGTCGGCACAATATTGTGCCGGTGGAGTAATTCTGCAGCCGGTGGCCAGCCGGTGGCCACCTAGTCCAGCCGGTGATGTTCCCACAGCCTTGTTTAGGCCATGTGGGTAGTTTCTGGTCTTCATAGCTCAAGAAAGTGCAATAAAGTGAATCCCCGATGCTCAACCGGCCTCCGTTTTGACCTCGGACCGTGTCTTCTGTGCGTGGCACTCAGATTCAAGCAAAGATTGTATCCTTTTGTATCCTTTTGTCTTTTACAAGATTCAAAAGTTGCCCCGTGTGCATCGCACGCATCCATCTCATTGTCCGGAGCGTCGCATCGCGCCGTCCTGCACGTCCCTTGCGACTCGCACCGTTTTGCACTTTCGTGTGGCATGCGTGTCATACTTGCATTTCATTTTCCATTCAATGAGGTATGCGTGCCTCATTTTGCATTTCATTGCATCTCGAGGTACGCGTGCCTCGTTTTGCATTTCATTTTCCATCCAATGAGGTATGCGTGCCTCATTTTGCATTTCATTGCATCTCGAGGTACGCGTGCCTCGTTTTGCATTTCATTTTCCATTCAATGAGGTATGCGTGCCTCATTTTTTCATTTCATTGCATCTCGAGGTACGCGTGCCTCGTTTTGCATTTCATTTTTCATCCAATGAGGTATGCGTGCCTCATTTTGCATTTCATTGCATCTCGAGGTACGCGTGCCTCGTTTTGCATTTCATTTTCCATCCAATGAGGTATGCGTGCCTCATTTTGCATTTCATTGCATCTCGAGGTACGCGTGCCTCGTTTTGCATTTCATTTTCCATCCAATGAGGTATGCGTGCCTCATTTTGCATTTCATTGCATCTCGAGGTAAGCGTGCCTCGTTTTGCATTTCATTTTCCATTCAATGAGGTATGCGTGCCTCATTTTTCATTTCATTGCATCTCGAGGTACGCGTGCCTCGTTTTGCATTTCATTTTCCATCCAATGAGGTATGCGTGCCTCATTTTGCATTTCATTGCATCTCGAGGTAAGCGTGCCTCGTTTTGCATTTCATTTTCCATTCAATGAGGTATGCGTGCCTCATTTTGCATTTCATTGCATCTCGAGGTACGCGTGCCTCGTTTTGCATTTCATTTTCCATCAATGAGGTATGCGTGCCTCATTTTGCATTTCATTGCATCTCGAGGTACGCGTGCCTCGTTTTGCATTTCATTTTCCATTCAATGAGGTATGCGTGCCTCATTTTGCATTTCATTGCATCTCGAGGTACGCGTGCCTCGTTTTGCATTTCATTTTCCATCAATGAGGTATGCGTGCCTCATTTTGCATTTCATTGCATCTCGAGGTACGCGTGCCTCGTTTTGCATTTCATTTCCCATTCAATGAGGTATGCGTGCCTCATTTTGCATTTCATTGCATCTCGAGGTACGCGTGCCTCGTTTTGCATTTCATTTTCCATTCAATGAGGTATGCGTGCCTCATTTTGCATTTCATTGCATCTCGAGGTACGCGTGCCTCGTTTTGCATTTCATTTTCCATCAATGAGGTATGCGTGCCTCATTTTGCATTTCATTGCATCTCGAGGTACCGTGCCTCGTTTTGCATTTCATTTTCCATCCAATGAGGTATGCGTGCCTCATTTTGCATTTCATTGCATCTCGAGGTACGCGTGCCTCGTTTTGCATTTCATTTTCCATTCAATGAGGTATGTGTGCCTCATTTTGCATTTCATTGCATCTCGAGGTACGCGTGCCTCGTTTTGCATTTCATTTTCCATCAATGAGGTATGCGTGCCTCATTTTGCATTTCATTGCATCTCGAGATACGCGTGCCTCGTTTTGCATTTCATTTTCCATTCAATGAGGTATGCGTGCCTCATTTTGCATTTCATTGCATCTCGAGGTACGCGTGCCTCGTTTTGCATTTCATTTTCCATTCAATGAGGTATGCGTGCCTCATTTTGCATTTCATTGCATCTCGAGGTACGCGTGCCTCGTTTTGCATTTCATTTTCCGTCTAATGAGGTATGCGTGCCTCATGTCTATTTCAGTTTTGCATCTTGAGGTATGCGTGCCTCACTTTGCATTTCATTTGCATTTCATTTCGCATTTTGCATCTTGAGGTATGCGTGCCTCACTTTGCATTTCATTTCGCATTTTGCATCTTGAGGTATGCGTGCCTCACTTTGCATTTCATTTGCATTTCGTTTTGCATTTTGCATCCATGAGGCATGCGTGCCTCATCTTGCATCTCATTTTGCATTTCATGCGCTATTTTGCGCACCTCATTGTTTTTCCCTCCGGTCTGGCGAGACCTTAAACACGCACGGTCTAAGAGACCTTAAATCCTCGGAAGGTGCAAGACCTTCGGTTGCATTTCAAAAGATGTGCGTTGTTACGCACTTTAGTTTTTTTTTTTTCGCATTTCATGCATCTTTCGATCTACATTTCAGTTCAAATTTTGGGGTACGCGTGCCTCAAATCCTTGAGGCATGCGTGTCTCATCTACACATCATTTTCCATTCCTTCATGGCATGCGTGTCTCACTTGCATTATACATCGCATTTTTCTTCATAACGGTCTGGCGAGACCTTAAACACGCACGGTCTAGGAGACCTTAAATCCTTAGGAGGTGCAAGACCTTCATTCGCGTCGTCTGAACGCATCACGCTGTTTAGCGCATCGCATTAGCTTGTGCATTGCGTCCCTTGCGCTATCTTGTGCGCCTCGTCGGCACTTGTTAGGCATTGTATGTCATCCGCATGGTTTAGCGCATCTCATTGCATTTGCATGCATTCCATCGCGCTATTCTATGCATCTCATTGCATTGTTCTGTGCATCACGGTCTAGGAGACCTAAATCTCTGAAGGTGCAATTCCTTTGGCGTTTGTCGTGCCCGAACGACTTCCGGTGGTCTGGTAAAGCCACCAGCCTGTGTTTGTGGTGAGTTCCTAGAGACCAACTGGGACGGTGAAAACTAGAGTTTGAACGGCTTATGCCTAGAACACAAAGGTTCGGGATTCCGAGACTAAAGTCTGGTTTAAATACCCAGGGGGTGTACCCTCGGCTTGAAATCTGTATGGAAGCCCCATAGGTTGAGGCGGCATGTTTACGCCTCAATTCTGGATACTGAACCAACCTAGTATATCGCCCTGTTGGTAAATAGGGAAAGCTGCAATCATAGTCGTTGCATCATAGTGCATTGTCATGCATCATTTGTAAACTGCACATGTCATGCATATTGTAAATACTGCATATGTCATGCATCATTCTAAATATTGCATATGTCATGCATTTCAAAAAAACAAAAAAAAAACATGCATATGTCATGCATCATTCTAAATATTGCATATGTCATGCATTTCAAAAAACCTGCATATGTCATGCATCATCATTGTAGTATAGTGCATATGTCATGCATTTGCTGTAAATATCCATTTCCGTTGCATTGTAGTTGCATGCATCCACTGCATCATCCTCCATCCATGGCTTGTGCCTTTCCTTGTTGAGCTTGGTCTGGTATGTGCTCATACTTTTCACGTCAAAACACAGTTCTGCATGTGTACGCGCCTATTCCACGTTGGTATGTTGGTTTGAGGGTAGCGGCACCTTTTCTGTGCTAGACATGGCTTGTACGTGTACATGCCCTTCCTAGGCAAAACTTGGTTTGGCCTGCGTGCCATATCCATTGTATCCATTGTAGTTGCATGCATCCACTGCATCATCTTCCATTTATGGCTTGCACCTTTCCTTGTTGAGCTTGGTCTGGTATGTGTCCATACTTTTCACGTCAAAGCACAGTTCTGCATGTGCATCGCGCCTACTCCACGCTGGTATGTTGGTTTGAGGTTGCGGCACCTTTTCTGTGTTAGACATGGTTTGTATGTGTGCATGCCTTTCCTAAGCGAGATACGGTTTGGCCCGCGCGCCATAATCGCATATTACATTGTAGTGTAATTGTTGCATCCGGCATTAGGATCATTGTTCTTTCCTCAGCGGGTCGTCACCCCACTTATGTCAATCCACCCAATACTTGTCCTTGTGTCCGTCTACATTACTCATAGTTCTGCATGTGTATCGCGCCTATTCCACGCTGGTATGTTGGTTTGAGGTTGCGGCACCTTTTCTATGGTAGACGGACTTGTTACTTCCATCAACCTATTTGACATTTGTGTGGTTTCGAATCGCTCACGATTGAATCATGATTCAATTGCTTTGCATGTAGTTTGCATAGTTTCAATTGCATTGCATTATCATTTGCATTGTTATACATAGTTTTGTATATTTGCATATCATTTTGCATTCATCATGCATTGTCATGCATGTTGCTAACAATATTGTACCTGTTAAGTTTGCTTTCTTTGCAGGCACGATATTGTATGTACGGCTCATTTGAGGCCGGTGCAACCGGACGAGCCGCACAGGTATTGTATCCTCCGAGTGAGACGTATTGAGAATTGCATAATTCTCTTACATCCTTTCTGCATTGTAGTGTAGATTGGCGTATGCTAGCTTATAACTGTCGCATGTGTGCTTCATTACAGCTTTCTTTGCATGATCATAAGTTATGCTCGGCCTTTTGCATCGTCAGTTGCATCTTGCCCCCGCCTACGGGCGCATACCTTATCTGCGGCTTGTATGCCTGTGCCTGAACTACGCTGGTTTGATTCCTAAAGGGATACGTAGGCAGCTTGCGAGTTCAACCATTTGCGCTTTGTATGTTTGTCCAAGTCTTCGGCCTTGTCAAAAATGGGTCGTCTCTGGGCTTTGACATTCACTCCCGTCATTGTTATGACTTCGAGTTCTGTCAAAGAGGGGCAACTGTAGACACCCCATTTTTGACCGTCCTCAAGACCTGGACGTCACCGCTTGAACACTCGGTGATTATCCATGTTCGTGTTCGTTTGGAGTTCCCGGAGTTCTCGGCTACGCGCCTTGCCTCAGGACCTCCGAACTTGACCGTTTTGTGTCTGGTTTTGCACCAAACACTTGTGCTTTGCCTTGGAGGGGCAGGGAATGCCTTGTGAGGCATCCCCACACACCACCGGCAGTGGCTAGAGGCCACCGGCTGGTTGGTGTTGCCATCGGCACTATATTGTGCCGGTCGGCACTCTTTTGTGCCGGTCGGCAGTCAATTTTGTCAAAATGACAATTTTGCCCTGCCGACTACTGTCAGTTGCTTTTTGAGATATTTTGAAGCAGCTGTATAGCATTTGTTTCCCCTCCATACACGTGTATGGAGGGATGAGCCTTTGGTTTGCTTAGCTTGTAAGCTTTGTTGCCTATAAGAGAAGGCTCTCCTCTTGGCTCAAGGGTTGGAGAGTTAGACATTTTAGAGAGAAAAGACAGAGAAGAAGCTCTGGTTTTAGGGTTTGAATTCTATATCTATTCTATCTCTCTTTTGCTCTCTTGTTTGTACACTAGGTGTTTGTGTCTACTATTGCACATCAACACCTAGTGTTTCACCTTCCTTGGCTACTGAGGTTCCAAGAGGTTGTTCTTGGTGTTTTTGGCTGGATTTGAGCAAGGAAGCAACAACATCATCTTTGGTGAAGAAGGTCAACAAGGGTGAGAAACTTGCTTTATTTCCCCCATTCTTGCATTCCATTTTTACCTATCTTTGAACTGTTTTTGTGCTTGGTGTTTAATACAAAAAAGTTCTGTTTTTTAGTCCTCTTGATAGTTTATTAAGGGTGTTTTGTGCTTTGGGGAAGTTTGGCCCCTCTTAGGCCTTGAAAGGCCTCATTTTTGTGCTATTTTGTGAGCTCCGGGATTTTGGTGTTGGGTCTCTTCACCACTGAAATCTTGAGGGATTTCAGTGGTGTAGATGATGCCTTGAAGTCCCAAGAAGGAGAGGGCCACCCCCTCTCCTTGTTGTCCTTGAAAAGGACAATTTTGGCCTCTTGAGGAGCCTTGTTTCGTGTGTGTTGAGCATGTCAGGCTGATTTTTGTTTATTATGCCATGATAACATTGTAAAGTTGGTTTTGGTCCCTTATGCATGCTTAGCATAGTTGCCATGTAATGCCTTGTATTGCCTTAACATGCCTTAGGTTGTTAGCCCTAATTTGAGCATGCTTTAGGCTTAGATTCATGAAGATTTTGTGCTTATCTTGACATGTTTTAGGTCTGTCCATAAGTGTTTGGGTTGGTCTTGGCATGCTTAGTATAGCCTCTTTGCATTTTAGGCTTGCTAGCCTTGAGCATGAATGTGTAGCATGCCTTGTTTGCATCATTTCAATGGTTTGAGACCATTTGCCATGTTATTTCAGTCCATTTAACATGCTCATATGTTTGCATTGCATGCCTCTTTGATGTTTCAAGAGCTCATGTTGTATGTTCCTTGAGAGTGCATGTGTGCATGCCTTTTTCATTCATTAGATGCCATCTAGGTGGTCTTTTGGACTTAGTTTTATGTGTTAAAACTCTGTTTTGGTCGCCTAAGTATTGCCATGTGGTTGTACTAAGTGTAGTTCATTGCCTCTTTGGTGAGCCTCAAGTACTTGGGCCATTTGCATGCTTTAATTGCTTGAATTAGTTGGTTTGGCACCTCTATTTTGTGCAATTTCAGAGCTTATGTTGCATGCTAATTGTCCATGATATCCTTTCAAGTGTGCTTGAGGTTGCTTGTTTATGCTAAGTGTTGGACCATTTGCATGCATGTGTGTGTGTATTTTGGCCTTCATTTTTGGGTTTTGGCCACTGATTTTAGGCCTATTTAGAGTTGCCTAAGTCATGTTTAAAACCATCATTTGCTTGCTTGCATTGCCTCATGTTTGCTTGTATGCTTGCATAAGTGTTTGCATGTTCATTGCATGATAGCTAACATGTAGGTTGCATTGCATCTTGCATGCATTCCTTGTCCTTGATTTGGTGATAGGAATTGGGCCTTGTTTTGTTTGTTGTTTGCATGCATTTGAATGAAAGTTGCACACTTGATCTTTGGGCCATCATGCATGGAAATGCGTGATTGGTGGCCCGAGAATCGAGGCACATCCCTTTGAGTCACAAAATGATAAGGCATGTGATTGGTGCATACATTGTTGAATTGATTGCCATGCAAGTTTTTGCCCTCTGCTGCTGTGAGTTGCAGGTTCTGCAGACTCAGTGCCCGGCTATTTAGTGCCGACCGGCAGTCATTATCTGCCGATAGAATTTTGTGCCGTGGCCATACTTCAGCCGGTGTTTCTCAGCCGGTGGTATCCCAGTTCCAAAGGAGTAGTTCTGAGACTTTGGCAGTTTTCAGAGGAACAAGCAGGGAAAACAGAGGCAAGCTAGGCATGGCAGTGCAATTCCGAGCAATCCGAGTGCGCGTGCATGAGCCCTCCCCGAGGCGGTTTACTGTTTTCCTTAGATAATTAATTTGTTAATTTAATTATTTGTAATATTTAATTAGCTTGCGTAGTTAATTATTGTATTATTCTTTTGGTCCCTCCGAGCGAGGGCATAATTGTAATAAGTGTGGGTGAGTGGTTTGTATGTCTTCCAACCCCCACTTCTTTCTTCCCTTTTATTTACCTGCTTATGATGGTAGATTAGGGCACGTTATTTTAGCATACCTTATGCAATGCATGCGTGCATCCATGCATTTGTCTAAACATGCACCGGGCTCGGTACATCATACAAACTGCATCGTACTTTCAATTCCAAATTGAATACGTGATAGTTGTAGCATTTCACGTGCCATTTTAGGGTTAGCCGAGCCTACTCTAAATTGCATCCTTGCCTGTGTTGCATTAGCCACTTAACATGCCTAGGGACATGCATGTCTGCTAACTAGTTTCTTGTTTTGGCACGGAGTACGATGTAAGTATTTTACGCTTTAGCAATCGCATGCGTGTGAATGTTGCCATGACAGTATGCTTACCATGCGGCTAAGTGCTTACATGAGATAAACTGTTTGAATGCCTGTGGGTGGAGGTTGGATTGCTTGAGTTGGAATAACTCATTGAAATCCGTATTTTAGCCTACTTGCGAGTAGCAAATTCCAAAGCATTTTCAAAGAAAACGGTATGCAATGCTTATTTCCAAATTAGGCAATCTAGTCTATACTTGTTTTGCTGTGCGCATAATATAGTAATTCTAGGCTAATAATTGGGATAAGAACGCATAATGTTTTCAAAATCGGATATCACGGTTAGTAGAGGCCGGTCTTCGACCGGGCGAAAGGGGGTGCTCATAGCTGACCTTCCCCGATCGTACCCAAGCTCCCGAGCCAAGACATTTGGTGATGACGGACACGTGGCCTTCGGCACCGAGTCAGGGTTTCCTAAATTCCCCCATTAAAAAATATTTAGGTGGCGACTCTGTAATCTGGCAAAGCAGTCCATGTTTGGCACTACTTTTCAAAAAATCTGTTTTTCTTCAAAACGATTTGCCAGAGTTGGACTCTTTGGTTCAGATTTAGAACCGCAACACAAAAGGGGAGTCCGAACTGTAGCGAGGTCCCACGCGGGCGTGTTACAAGGTTACAACTCAGTGGTTCTCAAATCAGTTCAATTATCACATAAACACTTCAATCTGCTATTTTGTGAAAATTTCATTCGCGGGATTGGCACCCATGTATACGCGTAGTCTCGAGACTTTTACCACGGATACATAGGCCAACTTAATTCAATGGAATCAATCTTCTATCTTCTCCCAAATATGGAGTACATCTCCTTTCTCTTTCCAAACATCATACATATATAATGTATTTAAAATGTAGTCATATTCAATGACAATCAACAAGATGTTAGTTTCAATTCACTTAATCCTCATGTAATTTCTACAACAATCATAACTATCCTCCACCGATAGCCCAATACATATATTTCTAAACAGATATTCAATCTCAAGACAAATAATTTATTCAAATTCTATAGGTGTGAGGTAATACATATCCAATCCCACCATTTATATCAACATCCACCCAATTTTATATTTTCAATACCAAATTCATTTATTTATACAAAATAAATATTTGAAACATTTTAGGGCAAACTTCCCTCTTTCCCAAACATCAACCCAAATGCCAAATCAACTATTTGTCACAATACAACCTCATTTCCAAACCCCATAACCCTTTATATCACATTCCCTTAGAAACCCCTCTTTTGATTTTAAACCCAAATTCTAGATTTGCTCAACATACTCCCAAATCCCACCATTGTTACACAACTACCAATAACTAAGTTAAAAACTATATGAAAGTGTAGAAGATCACTACCTCAAAGAGAGAAGATGAGCCAAGTAACGGTGAAACTTCAAAGATGCTCAAACCCAACTCTATTCGGATCAAAATGAAGATCTTGAGATGTTCTACCTTTTTATCAAAGGGATTAGGGTATAAAGATCACTAGATCTATGTGAAAATGTGGAGAGAAGACAAGTTTCAGAAAGAGAGACTCTAGATCTAGAGTTTTTGAAAAGTAGAGAGAGAATGAGATATGAAAAAGTGATGTAAAATGACCTTTTTACGAACTGATATACGCATAGTCCGCTTGAGCACAAGAGTTGATGCTCAAGTGTCAAACACAATAAGTTGTTCTGCTCGAGCGCAAGAAGTGATGCTCGAGCACCAAGACATAATCAAAGGGGCATTACCGCACGAGCGTAAAAAGTGCCACTCGAGCGCAGAATACACACATCCAGTAATTTTACAGACAACAGACCAACGCTCGAGTGCAATAAAAGCCGCTCAAGCGTAGAAAACACTCTCCTAGTAGTTTTGTAGCCCTGTAAAGTACTGAGAGTTTGCAAAGCCCGTTCAAGCCCAAGAAGTGTCGTTCGAGCGGAGGACCAAAGTCTAGGCAACATAAGATTTGAAAACCAAGCAACCAACCTACTCCAAACACGGTCGATACAACCAAATAGCCAAACTAAAGTAAGAATAAGGGGAAAACGACAATGAACAACATTCAGAAACCATAAGCCTGAGCCTGGAATACAACAAGAGTCGGGTCAAAATTGGAATCGCCATAACGCTTCAAAAAAAAATAAAAACTCCTTAGTGTACTTTTCTTAAATGTGGCAACGTGACGGGTATGATGTAGAACTCTAAAAAAAATTAAAAACTCTTTTAGTGTATTTTTCCCAAATTTGACAACGTGGCGGGTATGATGTGATGCTCGAAAAATATTTAAAAACTCCTTAGTATACTTTTCCCAAACGTGACATGTGACACTCCAACGTGGCGGGTATGATATGACACTCTAAAAAAATTAAAAACTCTTTAATGTACTTTTTCCAAATGTGACACTCTAACGTGGTGGGTATAATGTAACACTAAAAAACTCTTTAATGTACTTTTTCCAAATATGACAGTCCAATGTAGCAGGCAAGTGAGTCATTACACATCCAAAAGGACTAAATGGATCATAAGAAAAAATATAGGACTATATATGGATTACAAGTCCAAAATATAGGACTTATTAGATTACAAGTCCAAAATAAATTCTTTTTCAATAATATTTTGTTTTGAAGTGAAAGATCCATGTATAAAATTTTTGATAACATCACTCTTCTGAAATGTATGGCCATTTTTTAAAATCATTTTATAACTCCAAATATATGATATTATAATGAGCTTGTTTGGAAAGTTGATTATTTTTAGTTGATTTTTAGTTTTTTTTTTTTTTTGGCTATTTTTTATAGTTGATTTGATAGTTGTGAGAGAAAAAATAAAATAATTATAATTTAAATGTGACATTTTATCTTATTAACTATTTTAGTACAAAATCTTATTTCCAAACAGGACCAATATAAGAAAAAATTAAAATTTTCATTTTTATAGTTGGACCCAAATTTTAATTTTGTCTTTTCCATCTAAGTTAGTCCAATTTTGATCAGTCAATCAATCATATGGTTTGTGTGCATTTTCTATCAAACAACCCTAATAATTATAATCAATTGGAATAAATTGAGACAAGATCATAAATTTAGAGTTAAAATTAAACTAATTAAAATTATAGAGATTAAAATGACACACGAATCAAAATACAAAGATTGTTAGTAGTAAGTAATGTTATGGTGCACACCCTCAAAAGTTGTCATATCATATGCACATTTGTTACGTATTTTTGTAGTACATGTTACATATTTTTGTGGTAAATATTATATTTTTCTTGATAGAGTTACAAAAATACATAATATTTGTCACAAAAATATATAATATATACAATATAAATACATACATAGAGCATATAGTACACACCTGTTGAGGAGTGTGTGTACCATAAAATTTCCATTATTTTAGTGTAAGTTGCCATTGAAGGTAAACAAAATAAGCTCTCTGTCTGGATTATAAGATGATGAAATAATGAATTTCTTTTTTTAAGTGACATGTAAGGTTGTAAAAATATAATTAATTAATGAGATTAATTCGATTAGTTAAAATTATTACACCTCATCAAGAGTCATTGGTTTGAATCTTTTTGTTAGGTTTTATTCTTGGCAATCCCGTTTGACAAAAATCCTTTCAGTTGTAATTTTATTCGATATTTTATCTCAGTGAGGCTATGAGTTTTTAAATGCGAATCTAACCCAAATTGTACCTATGTAGAGAAGTTTGTTCTCTTAATCCTATCAAGTTTGCCACTTCACTGACTATGTCAGGAATAGAGCTGCCTGGTCAGCTCAGGGGGGTCGAGGGGACAGCGTTCCTTGGCGGGTTCGAGGCAGCGCCCAGGCGGGGTCGAGGGGCAATGCCCCCAAAGCAAAAAGTAAAATTGCAGTCGAAATTGTTTGTTTTATAGCGATCTCGGGTTTTATCCCTTGTTGTACAGTGATTCGGACTTGTGTCCGTGGATGTTAGCAGTTGTTTAAATCTTGTTTACGTCCTTTCATACTTTGTATTTGAGTTATGGGACGTGTTGGGCAGGTTTGTTACAGGTTGGTTGTGATTGGGAACAAAAGGTTGCTGCCCAGAATTTTGGACCTTCGCTCGAGCGAGCAATTTGTTGCTCGAGCGAGCTATTTGTTTTGGTCCTTCGCTCGAGCCAGGTTTTGTTCGCTCGAGCGAGAGTGGAGTTTTGTGTCTGGTGGATCGAGCGAGAAATATTGCGCTCGAGCATGTGTCTGCGTCTCATTTTGACCTGAGAGCTTGTTTCTTGGCTCGAGCGAGCTTTCCTTCGCTCGAGCGAGCGAGGTGTATGTTTTGAGTTTCCTCGCTCGAGCGAGAATTCTGTCGCTCGAGCGTGCTTCTGGGTTGCAGACCTGAAGCTTCGAGTTTTTGGCTCGAGCGAGACTTTATTCGCTCGAGCGAGTAATCTTTGTTTCTAGTCACTCGAGCGACCAATCCTTCGCTCGAGCGAGCCTATTATATATCAGATCGCAGCAGCGATTTTAACTTCACTTTTTCATCCTCTTTTCTTTTTCAAACCCTAGATCCGAGACCCTCTTTCTCTAGACTTGTCTTCTCTCTAGGATTTCATCTCCCTCTAGTGTGAATCTATCCTAGATCCTTTGTTAAAAAGATAGAGGATGACTTGGGCTTTGGTTTAATCTGAAAACTTGGGATTTGGAACACGTTAGTCTTTGGTCTTCATCTCCGTTTGAGCTCAAACTTCGAGGTAGGGATATCCTACTCCTCTTTATGAGCTTTGTTTTTAAATTTTAGCATTTTGATATGTTGGAAGTTGTTGTGTAGTTTTGAGAAAGTTTGGGCCTTTGTGTAATTTTACAAAAGTTGGGGGTTTTAAATATATAAAACCTATATGCATGTTTGGCATGGAGAAATGGGATTAATATTGAAACATTGATGAAAATGAAACCTTAGGGTTGTTATGTAATTTATGGGAAAATGCCTTAATTACATTGATAAATTAATTTGTGAGATTAATTTGAGAAATGAGAAATGGAATTAAAAATGTTGGAATTGGGAATGTGTGGGATTAAAGGGTGTAGTTGGATTGTTTATCACTCACCAAATTGAAATGTCAATATTTTATCCGTGTGGTGCATTTATTTTCTGTTTAGAAATAATTGCTTTGGGCTATCGGTGAAGGATAGTCTTGATTGTTGTAAACAATGCATGATGATTAGGCAAACTAAAACTAATCGATAGAGTGTGCTATTGAATATAGCGATTGGGAATAATACATTAACTTTATGTATTGATTGATTGTATATGATAACTGTTTATATACATTGCTTGTGTGGGAGGAGATAAGGGATGTACTCCACGGTTTATTGGGAGATGGGGGATGGACCTCTAAACCGGATTTTGTGTGACATTGATACAGCACTACAATGTGTATCAAGTGTTGATTATGAAGTGTTTGAATTGATTTGATATAGCACTAAAATGTATATCGTTATCAATTGTGATGTATAGAAGTGTTTCTATGTTATGTTGATATAGCACCAAAATGTGTATCTTCGGTAAAGTATGGAAGTGGTTTAAGTGATATTGATACAGCATCAGAATGTGTATCCTTTATGAATGACGAAAGCGTTTTAAAGATGAGTTACAATCTCACTAAATTATTTGGCTAAGTGTTGAGCCTTGTTTTCAAACCCAAAGTTGAAAAGAAACGGAAATGAAATGGAACATGGACTTTAAGGTCATGAAACTGAAATGTGTTTTTGAAAGATTGTAAAAGTGTTGACCATCTATCATCTGCTAATCTTTTAGTCATTGTTCATAGCTGGTTTAGTGTATTTCTACTGGGCTGTGGCTCACCCTATGTGGGAACATTATTTTCAGGTACAGGTAGCATGCCACCTCCAAGGACATAGCTTGGGAGGCTAGAGGCGGACAGACTTTTTGTTGTCTTACTTTCTTTTGATGTATTACATGTAGATTCAAGCCAAGGGCTTAATGTGTAATTGAGTTAGCACTCTCCTTTTTGTTACCAAGTGTTAACTTGGAAAGCTGTAAGCCCATAGGGCATTTGCTTTTGTTGTTAACATGTAATACTTTTTGTAATGAATTACTCTGATGAATAGAAGGATGTTGATCTGTTATATATCAATGCATGTCAATATTGATGGGTTTAATGTTATTTTTTTGAGGGCGTGACATGTTTGCTCAAGCAGCCATTCCTGTGCTCGAGCGGAGATCGCGACCTTTCAGAAGTTTCACTCGCCTGCAAAAGTATTGGGAGTTGTATTTTTCACTCGAGCGACCTTTCATGCGCTTGAGCGTAGACCCTTATTGTGAAACACGCATTTTAGTCAGTCTGCTCGAGCGGCTATTCCTGCGCTCGAGCGGAGATCGCAGATCTGTTGCTATAAAAGGTGTGGTTCAGTGAGATTTTAGGGTACGGCTTTCAAATCTTCTTCTTGGGTATTAGGGTTTTCTTTTGGAACTTCTTTGCTTATTTCCTTTGATATCTGTGAGAGTTTAGTCATGAATTGCATGGATTATATCAAAGGGTTTGTTTATTTTGTTTTATACACAAAAAAAGAGAGTTGTTCTTCGGTGGATTTCGTGGAATTTAGGCCTGAAGCTTTGGTAAATTCTGGAGTGGCTTATCGTCGTGGATTCAACATTGGCGTCGTGGATTCAATGTTGGGCAAGACAATTCCGAGGTAAAGACAGGGCTGGAAGAGACACATAGGGGTCGATTCAATTCGGGCGTAGATTCGCTAAGTAATTGAGAGTAGACTTGTGTAATCCCTTTGTGTCTTTTTAGTGGATTGTTTTGTGGCTTTGGCCCGTGATTTTTTGTCACAATTAGAGGCACTCCAATTGTGATTTTTCTACTCTAAAATCATTGTGTCGATTTGTCTTGATTATTTGATTGGGATTGTTTTTTACTGCTTAAAGTTTATACATAATCACAAATCAATATCTAGGGGATTTTTAGATTTTTCACTTTTAATTTACATGTAAGTTTTATTCTATGCGTCTATTTAATAGAGCTTTTTCTCTCATTTAGAAGTTTCATTATAATATCTTATATAAATCAAATATATAAATAAAAAATTGAAAACCACTTCTTTCTTATCTCATATATAAATTAAGGAAAATTTTACTATATACCCCTTGAAAGGATCGTATCATATACACTCTTAATTATGTCATTTTCTTTTTAGTTATGAAAAATTTTGTTATTTAATTATGACATTATTTTAGTTTAACTCATGAGATCTTTAGTTATACCTCATGTGGTGTCAGGTTATGTCTTTCTTTTTTTGGTTATGCCGTAGAATGTATGGAATTAAGTCATTTCTTCATTTGTGGCAAGGTGCATATAGTACACACACATAGTCTTTTTCACAAATTATACAAGTTCACTCTTGAGTGTCACATTAATAATATATTTTAGGGAAAATTACACATATAGTCTATACATTTTGTTGCTTATGTCATTTTAGTTTTTATAGTTTCAATTGGCTCAATTTTTATTCTTAATTTTAGATTTTGCATCAATTTGGTTTAATTGATAACGTTGTTAAGATTTTTTTTATAGAAAATAATTATTGAATTAGTTGAAATTAAGTCACTAAATTGATCAAGTTTATAATATTGCTTCTACGAACATGATACATCGTTTTTTGTTTTTTGATCTTTTTTTTATTTTACACATTACTCATGTGCGTATTTTTAATTAGAAAAATGTAACGATTGTAATTAATTGGACCAATTTGAAATAAAGTAAAAAATTCAAGGTCAAAATAAGCCAATTTAGGAGAATTTAGTGTAATCAATTGGACCAATTTCAGTAATTATTAATTTTTTTTATCTTAATTATTCTATTTTTGCCTCATAATCAGTAAGTCAATGATTAATGCAATACTCTAGTACAATTTTTTAAAATTAAAAAAAGAATTATAAACAATTCATTAAGTTACACCAAATATCCCATCACCAATGATATCTTGTATGAATCTGGACCATACATTGATTTTGTTAAGTAAAAATTTCAGGGTATGTAGAATTGCATATTTCAACCATAATAAGAAAAATTAGAGTTGTGGGTGCAAAATTGGTTATCTGAATTCTCTATCAATGACGAGCCATGAAATGGAAATTGGTAACTTTCTCCAAACTTCCCAATCCTCACTGAAATTAAGTCCACACTAAAATTGCAAGTGAAAAGTCCACAATGATATGCAAATTTATAGGAAACAACTCTTCAATAATTGGAGTAGAATCTTGAAACAAGATGAAGTATCACGAAACAAAGTAAATGGATTAGCACATCACAGAAAGAACATAACGATACCACAATTTCAGGAATTGGTGCACAACACAAGGTTTATACTCATCGACTCCCATTGATTTTAACAGTGTTTTTACAAATATTTGCATCCCTTGGCATGTTTGCATCACCATTTGCCATTTGTTTTGCTGCCCCTTTCACTCGTATAAGGCAAGGTTCCACAATTTTCTAATCAACTACTTCAAGGAACAACAAAATCCTCACTACTTTCAATATGTAAAGGATTTTTTTTAAGCAAGTTCAACTCTAGGCATGCAACATAGAGAGTTGACAAAATGATCAAAACAGAAGCAAATACCAAATACAAATCGTCATAAATTTGTCATTCGTAACTTTATGATGTACATAATAAATTCAATATTCATAATTTCATCACAAAATAGCATAACGCATGCTACAAATATTCACAATTTCACCACTAACACATTTATATCAAGGTCAAAAATGCTTTTCATAGAAAAGTTCCGTTAGGAAATTATTTTCTAACAAAACAAACAGAGCGCAAGTAACTAATGCTCTTGGCAGAAACACATCATGACTTTCTTTGGTGAGTAAACATATGATTTTGATATTTTGGTTTTGCAAATGCCATTGTAGGAGTTTCCGACAAACTCAACCATCCTGGATTTGATAGAAAGAGCTGGTCAATGAAGCTTTAGATGGACCTCTTATGGGTTTCCTGTGAAGGAAGAATTGAGGCCGAGGTTGAATCACGAGCCGATGAGCGATCCTACCTGCAAAATAAAAATGGGAGATGTGGAGGTCACTCCGGTGATACCTGACAAGTCATTAACAGAGTACAAGGAAGAGATCCAGCGGATGTACGATAGAGGCCTTACTGTGTCAACCTTAGGACAAGCCACTAGTAACATGGTTGTCTGGAGAAGTTGATAGGCGCTTGCATGGTTTAACCAGTAGTTCTTGTATATATATATAGATGATAAGTATTTGCAAAGCTTTCTGGTTCGGGTTTGGGCTTGTGTTCGGGTTGGAAGAACAATGACTTACTGGATCCAACGAAGAGCAAAATGTTTAATTTTATTGCAATATAATCTAGCAATCACTAGCTACTTTTTCGTTATGTACCAGTGGCACAAACTCATCACATTGACCTTGTTTGGTTTTGTTAGGTTTTTATTCTTAGTAATCCCGTTTGACAAAATTTCTTTCAGTTGTAATTTTATTCACTCTTTTATTTCAGTGAGGCTATGAGTATTTAGATGCGAATCCAACCCGAATTGTGCCTATACAGAGGAGTTTGTGATGTTAATACTATCATGTTTGCCACTTCGCTAAGTATGTTAGTGTAACGACCCCATCACGTATAATGACTAGTACTTGGGTAATTAAGAGGGTTTGAAATTTAAGTGCCGACTATTATAATCTAATCTGGGATTCACGAAAAGTTTGGAGATTGATTCATTTAAGGTTCTATTAAGTGCTTATTTTGGGAATTGGAAATTTAGGGTCCAAATGGTTTAAAGAAGTGAAATTAAGAAGTTGAGTCAATTTAATATTAATTATGGACCCATTTGGGAGTTTAATTAAATATTCGTTCCAGTTTAGTAAAATTAAGGTTCGATTAATTAGATCCAAATTGGAGTTAATTAAGCTAATTAAATTATAAAGATTGAGAATTGTGATTATTGCGAATTAAATTTATTTATGGGGTGTCCTATTTGAATATGTAATTTAATTGATAGAAACTTAGAGTCTGATCAGAAATTGAAGACCTAAATGATTTAAGAAACCAAAATTGAGGTTGGAAATAAGTTTAATTTAATAATTGGAGCCTTTTGAGATATGGATTAAAAAATCTGATTTGGACTAATAAATTTAAATATATTAATTGGGCCTTAATGGAAGTCAAATTAAACTAATTAAATTGTGTGGGATTTGTAATTAGTTATGATTAATTAATTATGTGCTAACCCAGATTTATTAAGACTAAGTGTTGCTTAATTAAAATTAATCCCAAGCATAAATTGCCTTATGGAATAAACTAGAACTGTGGGTGTGGGTGTACTGAGAAATCTGGTTGTGATGTGTGTGTGTACGTGTAAGGTGAAGGCAGCAGATAATATTTATATAAATATATTAATATATGAGTTCAAGAAAGTGTATAGCTTCATTAGGATCAAAACAACATTTGAAGGAGAAAAAAAAAGGGGGAAGAAGAACAGCCGAGAGAGAGAGTGTGGGTTTGTGTGTGTGTGAGTTGCTGGGAACAAAGGAAGGAAAGAAAATCTAACTAAAGGAAGAAAGGCCAGGAAGAAAAGCAAGAAAAGTTCAAGAAAATTTAAAGGAAGGCTCAAGTTTTTGAAAGGAACCCAAGGAGAATTAGAAGGGATTCAACTGAGGTATGAAATTTATGTTAAAATGTATAGAATCTTTACATTATACTTGAAATTAAGGATGAAATTGGAATCAATAGCAAGAAGATGAAGAAAAATTAGCTTAAGTATAAGATTATGGAAATTAAATTGAAATGGGTTACATGCATGTGGATGGTTATAGAAATTAAATTAGAAATTAATTATTGGGGTTTGATGTTGTGATTAAATATTTGAGTTTGATTTTCTTCATCCTTCACATATTTGAAGTTTATCATTACATGCATTGTAAATTTTAAAGATTTTAGAATTTAATTCATATTTTAAAGTTTATGAGCTTGAGATTAAATTGTGATATAAATTAAGAAGTCAAATTATAAATTGAGCTTGATAATGGAAAATTGGTTGGATTTGATAAGTGTTTTATACATGCATCATGGATTTTGAAGAATTTAAGGTAAACAATGTCATGTTTTGAAGAGAAGAAAGAAGAAATTTTTATAAGAAAAATTAAGTTTATGGAAATTTGGGGGTTAATCCTAAAGTTAGACAAGTTCTTAGTTTTACTATGAAAGATAGGAATTGGTTTAATTTTAATTTAAAAGTTTTATTCAAATTAAAGAGTACGAGTTTATGGAAAATTAAACATTGATTTAATTTTGAATATAGAAAATTAATTAGTTTTAATCTTAATGTCAAACATGCAAATATTTTCCTAAGGGTCCTATAACTTCAATTTCATGTACATTAAAAGGAATTAGTAAAATGGTGTAGGAATTGAATTAGATTCAAAATCATAGAAGTTAATTTGAAAATAACCATTTTGGGTTTGAATTTATTTGTCTTATAAGAAATTGAGTTTCAATCACACATGTATCATGCAATTTCAAGAATTGGAAAGCCTAATTTATATCTTAGAATTGTAGGTTGATATTAATAAGATGAATTAAAACTAAATTTGGGCAAATGGAACATGATTTTGAATGAATGTTTTCTAATTGGAAGTGTTTACTAAATCATACAGTGGTTCTCCATTTTTGTGTACCAAAAATACATGTTTTGAGGCTTTGATTACCAAAATTGAATTTAAATTGCAATTCTAGAATTTTTAGAATGTACGTTGTCCGCTCGAGCGAGGAAAGTCTCGCTCGAGTGTGGAAATCGAGCTCCCAGAGGTTTTCAAATTTTACAGTCCGCTCGATCGACCAAAGTGGCCCTCAAGCGGAGACCCATTTTCAGCATATTTTGGAAAGTTGTATTTAGTTCATATTTTATTCCTCATCTCTTTCCAAAGCACTCTAGACATGATTTGTGATTCAATAAGGATTAATAAGCTACCAATCAACATAGATTAGTTAGTTAAGGAATGAATCATTGGTCTAGTGGTAATTGTTTAAGAAGCCATGTAAAAGATCAATCTATTTGGAAAAGAAGGGCTTAGTAATAAAAGAATATGTGAAATAAGAACCCGGTTTATTTGAATGAGAAAGAATAAGCGTAGTAGAACTTCGGACTATTTAGACGGAAAAAGACTAGAAAAGTCAAGTTTGATCAAGGGAGTAATATTTTATTTCAATGTGTATATGTCATGTGTTTGTGTAGGTCCTACGCGCGCATTGTCTACTAGCTAGTTTATCTGATATGTCCAGTCTGTCTGATTTGCTTCTGCAGCTATCTGGAGTAATAACTCTGTAAAGTTATGTTTAACTTAAGTATTTTTGACTGGTATGGTATGATCTTTTCTGAAATGCTATCTTATGAATTATGAATGAATGTCCAATTTTCTGAAAAGTATTTGTGGCACCCTTAGTTCACGTGGCCCTCGCCCGAGGGTAACAATACCGCGGCAAATCTGCACGTGGCCCTTGCCTGGGGGGTAACAATACCATGGCTACTTGCACGCAAGATATGGACCTTTATGGTCGTTGGTACTAACTATGTATGTGGGTCTCTGGACCAAATTGATCTGATAGCTAATGGGTATACCACGTATGATCTTATGCAAAATCTGAATATGAACATGAGTGTGTATCTAAATCTATTTCTGTTTTGAAGTTTGAATATGTTCTGATTTAATACTGGATCTAACTTGTGCTGGACATCATTCATAAAACCCTTTACTCTGTATTATTCACTGGGCTTTAGCTCACTGTATTATTTATGTATGTAGGTGATCAGGCACGTGACCAGGCTTAGAGGCATCTGCCTAAAATCTGTTTTGTCAGCCAACCTATGTGCCTCCCGTGGAGGTTCCAGATATGTCAAGTGATTATCGCTATGTGATTTAAGGTTCAAGTTCTGTTTTCTTGTTTGGTTAAACAAGTCTTGTGTATTTTGAAAAAGAGGCTAAGTCCTTTTTGTCTAATATGTATATATATTATGACGTAGGGGTGATGCGTATATATGTATATAAAAAGTTTAAAATCTTTCTGTCTCATATAAGTCTGCACAGCTCAATGGACGTTGTATATTTGTTATTTGTTTCCGCTGGCCGCTTATATTATGTTAATTTGTCTTGGAGGCCTTCGGTAATCCCAAGATTACTGGCCGGTTACGATGCTAAACCTATAGGGGTCGATTTGGTTCGTGACAGTTAGGGATCAAATTGTCCAGTTAGCTCGCGGGCATCCAGGGGACAGTGCCCCTTAGTTGGTCTGGGGCAGCACCCTAGCAGGGTCTAGGGGCAGCGCCCCTGAAGCCAAAAAAAAAATTGCAATCGAAGTTGTTTGGTCGCTCGAGCGAAGAAGTGTGCGCTTGAGCGAAGAATCCTTGGTCCCAGAAATTTTCATTGATTGTAAAAATACTGAGAAGTTGCATTTCTCACTCAAGTGACACTTTGGTGGCTCGAACAATGACTCTTGGAAAAACACGCGTTTTAGTCTCCTCACTCGAGCAAGAGATCCTGTCATGACCCGAACCCGCCCCTATGGGTTAAGTGCATAACCGGCCCGTAATCAAGAGATTACCTATGGCCTTAAATCAAACCGGACATAACTCATCAGAGTAAAGGGGCCAAACGAAAGCAAATTTAAAACTTTGTCCATAGAGCTGTGCTTACATGACACGTCATAACAATCCATATACATACATGTTAATAACTCACAAAAAAATAAGTAACCACACATAGTTCTATACATGCAGGATCATTCAAGTCTAAGTCAGTCAAACCCAAAGTTTATATACAATAGGAATCCGATGTTTTCGCCAACATATCCAAACTATATCAAAATAACAAAAGAGGCGAAGACAAGTCTCGTTCGTGAGATGTTTGGGCTGACTCTCCAAAAACCTTGACTGTTTCTCACAAACTTCACTGAGGCTGGGTTTGGACCTCCCTTGGCTCACCTACAGACACATGAATGAGCGTGAACGAAAGCCTAGTGAATAATATCAAATAAAGAAGATACACGAACAGTATTTATAACCACATGCACCAAACAACCTTGGGCCCAATTCATATTTCTATATAGGTCAAGTAACTGCGGTCCCAAACACATCAGACGGCCTCGGGCCCAATCCATTCATGTCAAACGGCCTTTGGCCCATTTATCTTTCATTCATGTCAGACTGGCCTCTAGCCCATTCATTCTTTCATTCATGTCAAACAGGCCTTTGGTCCATTCATTCTATCATTCATGTCAGACTAGCCTCTGGCCTATTCATTCTTTCATTCATGTCAGACTGGCCTTTGGCCTATTCATTCTATCATTCATGTCAGACTGGCCTTTGGCCCATTTATTCTATCATTCATGTCAGACTGGCCTCTGGCTCATTCATTCTTTCATTTATGTCAGACTGTCCTCTGGCCCATTCATTTGGCATAGCAAACATTTGTCCACCATTCAAATTAATGAACTTATAAGACTTACATAGAAGTAAGCAATTGGACAAATAACATACTTCAGATATCTTTATTAAGATATTACTCACAGTGATGGCTAGATGATTTGCCATGGAGCTCAACCCTACACATTTCATGAACACAATGGGTCACAAACAATTCTATCTGTTCTTAATTCGCATATTCCTCTTTAGGCTTCATTCTTATCCTTTTTAACTCATTTACAATGCTTAATGCATGCCTAAGAGTACTTAGAAGTGAAAGAGAACGGAAAATGAAACACCGAATATATTTACAAAATTTCAAAAATAGGGGTCCCCGCTCGAGCGTGGACTTTCCCGTTCAAGCGGACCCATTAGGTCTGCAAAAGTACTGGTTGCCTTATTTTAACACTTGAGCTTGAATTCGGGCGCTCGAGCTAAAGGCCATTCTACATAACTCCCCGCTCGAGCGTGAACTTCCCCACTCGAGCGGACATCATGTCTGCAAAAAGTTTTAGGAGCTCGTATTTCCCGCTCGAGCGGACATGCCAAATTCTGGAAAATCCAGAATTGTTCTTGAGGCTCAAACTTGATGTTCAAAGGCTTCAAAGTTCAAATTAAGGTACCAAAATAGGGAAACACATCATATATCATGAGCACACAAACAATATGAGGCCAATTGCTCAAAATTATGGTTCAATCCTCAAAATTAATCACATTTCTTTTGTATAATCGAACACATGCATTCAAACTTCATATAAATTCCACACCTTCAATAATCAAACATGCATGTCAATTTTTGACCTCATTTCTATTTCAAATCTTACAAATGACACTTATTATCATGAAACCCACAAAGATTATGAATGCATGTGAAGATTGGTGCCCAATTCTCCATGTTCAATATCATTCATGCTAGCTTATGCAATTACAAGCTCAAACATACAAATTCATGGCAATTTCCTACATGCATGTGTATATTGGCTCCCAATTCATCAAAACTAACTCAATTCATGTTCTTGGTCACCATTTAGTCTTCAATTCACAAAATCACAACTCAAACTCATGAGTTAAGGGTTGATTACTCACCTAGAAGCTTTAATCTTCCAAACTTATGCTTAATTCTTGAGTTGGTCTTCAAATTATCCAAGCTTCAAGATAAAAACTTCAATTTCCTTCACCCTCTCTCTCTCTAGCCGACCCTTTCTCACTCTAAGGTGTAAAATCAAATTTTTGAGCTCAAAACAATCAAATGAGAGTGTAATTGGCCCTTTTATATAAGCTCCTCTAATCACATTATTTTAATACTAATTAACTGAGCACTATTTCATCAATTTAATCTATTTAATTTGATCCGAATCAATTTTCAATTAAATTTCACCGTAGGTTCTAAAAATTACGCTAATCACAATGGCGTAATCAATTTCGGTTTCTGCGGCCGATAAGGCCTTCAATTTTCAGTTTATAACAGTAAGTTGAATAGATATTCCTATGGTGAACAGATAGAAATTCAAAACCACATATATTCATATAAATGGCACTCAAAATCATATCAAACACATAATCACATTCATAATAAAGATCAATTAGCATAATACGGAACAGGGTTATCACAGATCCTTCGCTCGAGCAACCTTCGCGGCCCGATTTTCTACAAATACATGTTTCAGTCAGATTTTAGGAGTACGGCTTCCAGATCTTCTTCTTTAATATTAGGGTTTATATCTGGAGCTTCTTTGCTAGTTTTCTTTAATGTTTGTTTGAGTTTAACTTATGGTTTGAGAAGTATACATCAAAGGATTGTTTGTTTCATTCAATATAAAAGAGAGAGTTGTTCTTCGGTGAGTTTCGAGGAATTTGAGCCTGAAGCTTTGGCGGATTCTGGAGTGGCTCATCGTTGTGGTTTCAACATCAGCATTGTGGATTCAACGTTGTACAAGACAATTCTGAGGTAAAGACGGGGCTGGAAAAGGCACATAGGGGTCGGTTCGATTCGGGCATGGATTCGCTAGGTAATTGAGAGTACACTTGTGTAATTCCTTTATGTCTTCTTAGTGAATTGTTTTGTGGCATTTGCCCATGTTTTTTTTTTTTTATCACAATTGGATGCGCTCTAATTGTGGTTTTTCCACGTTAAATAGTTGTGTTGATTTGTCTTTGATTGTTTGATTGGGATTGCTATTTACTCATTAAAATTGATACATAATCACAAAACAATATCCAGGGGATTTCTAGATTTTTCAATTGGTATCAGAGCGAGTCACTCTATTTTTTTTTTTTTTTAAATCTATTAGAACGAGATCTTGTTTGATTTGTGATAATGGATTCAATTCGTGAGGGAAATTCTATGGTTCGACCACCCTTACTTGACAGATCCAATTATTCTTTTTGGAAAGCTTGGATGAGATCATTTTTAAAATCTATTGATGAAAAAGTTTGGCAATCTGTCATGTATGGGTGGACCGAACCACCGAATCGACGATTAGCGTTAATGAAGTAACTTCCCCAAAACCAATTGATAAGTGGGACACAATTGATTACCAAAATAGTAGCTGGAATAGTAAAGCTATCAATTTTCTCTTTCGCGCCCTCACACCTGAAGAGTTTAGTCGTATTTGGAATTGTAAAGTCGCAAAAGAGGCTTCGGATATCTTACAAACCATTCATGAGAGCACTCCTTCTGTTAAACACTCAAAACTTCAAAGACTCACGTCTAGTTTCGAAAACCTTTCACTGAAAAATAGTGAGACCTTTGATGAATTTTATGCAAAGTTGAGTGACATTGTAAATTCCAGCTTCAATTTAGGTGAAAAAAATACTAGAATCCAAGGTTGTGGGAAAAATTTTGAGAACCTTGCCTGATCGGTTCCAGCCAAAAGTTACGGCTATTGAGGAGGCTTAAGATGTTGACAATCTCAAGCTAAATCATTTGGTTGAAAATCTCCAAACTTATGAGGCACATAGGAATTTCAAAAAGAAACAAAAAGATGATATTAAATTTAGTAGGGCTCATAGAGTTGGAAAGGATTCTGATGAGGATGGTGAGATTGATTCCAAGATTACAGATGCTTTGATAAAACAATTTAAAAAGTCTTTTCTGAAAAAGAATCTTAATCTTTTGGAATCAACTCATAAATCCAAAGGCAAAGATAAATTCAAAATTAATTCTATAACCAAGAAGGAAAAAGGAAAAATACAAAGGAACTTTGAAAGAGTCCAATGTTATGAATGCCAAGGATTTGGCCACTTTGCTCAAGAATGCCCTACTCATCTGGGGAAGAAGAAAGCCTTCGCTATCATTTGGGATGATGAATCAGAGTTTGATAAAGATGTAAGTGACAACGAAGCACAAGGCGAAGAGGGGCATGAACAATTCTTTCCTTTCATGGCGGCTTCCAAAACTGAAGGACGAACAGAGTATTTGAAAAGGCCGGTTGAGAATGACACTAATGGTGAAGAGCTTCAGTAAGCTTATGAAAAGTTGTATAAGGGATCTCTTAACTTATCCAAATTGAATGACAAACTCACTATGAAACTCAAAGCATGTGAAAGTGAGAATGTTAAACTAAAGAAGGAGATTTCCTAAGGCTAGGAATGATGCTGTCAAGATATCTAATGCTCGACAAGCTTTTTGTGCAAAACTCTTGACTTGTGAGACAGAGAAGAATGAGCTACAACAAATCTATGCAACGTATGAAGAAAAGATTGAATCTCTCGAGATGTCTCAAGTTGCTTTGGAAGAACTAATGATCAAGAAAGAGGAAGAGCTCAAGTGTGCTATGGCTACCATTGGTCTTTGGAACAAAGGCTCAAAGACTTTGGATAATATAATTGGGTCTCAACAAATGTGTTATGACAAGAATGGCATTGGCTTTGGTGATAATAAAGAGCAAATATGGAGTGCATCCACATCTCGTGATACAAGAACTCAATGGCAGGGGGAGCAAAAGATTCAACGAGAGGAAAGACTTCTCAATCTTCCTCGAGTTGGTAAGGTCAAAGAAAAGAAGGTACACCCTATTTTTATTTGTCATCATTGTAGTATGTATGGTCATATTTGCCCTTATTATTATGAGTTTGATGGGAGAATGTCTCATAGAGATGGAAAAAATTCCAATATCTCGTGGGGTAGAAGTCATTTCATTAGTGGTAATGAGGTTAAGGGTCATATTAGACCTCGTTATTTTGATTTGCTTGAGACCAAACATGGAGCGAGTTTGCATTTGCCTAGATCTAGGTATAGGAAGTTGGAAACCACGTCGAGATGGGTTCCCATTGAAAGGGAAGGGAACCACAACGGTAAGAGAGCGCCCAAGAACCGCAATTCTCATAACTTTGTTTATACTAAAGTGGTTTGGGTGAGAAAACTTGACTTATGTTAAGTTGTTTATTCATTTTTTTTTGTTTTTTTTTGTTTTTGGGTTTCTGTGTGTTTTTTCTTTTTGGGTCATTTAATGTGTGCATGTTCATTTTCTGTCTTGCTTTGTTTAAAAAAATTGTATGCCTGTTTGTTTTCTGTCCTGCTTTCTTTTTTTTTAAAAAAATCCAAAAAAAATTTCTTAGTATGATTTTGCAAGCTTGAAATTTTTGAGAAGTTCTTGGTGCATTATTGGAATTGATGAGAATATCCATTACATGTTAATATGTGTGTGCTTTCTGTGGTCATTACTCATTTTAGAGTGTGTGTTCTTTGATTAGTATGTCTCATTCTGTATACACTCTTGGATTGGCAAATATTGGAGTCTTCCGCCTTAGTGTTCTTTTTTCTCTATGGACTTCTAGCATTGTATCTTTTGCTCTTCTAGAGGAATTAACCTATACTAGCACATCTTGGGTGATGTTAAGTCTCTTAACCACCTTCCATCTTTTTGCATTTCCACGGCTTTTCCTTCAGTTCTTTGCAGTCCAGCCATGAGGAAAAGGCTACCTCAAAGTCACTAACTAGGCTATCCTTATTGTATCCATGCTTTTCTGGTTCGGTTTCTATACTCTTAAGCGTGCAAGCCACCAATGAGTGTGCACAAGAAAAAAAAAAAAGAAGAAAGGAAAACAAAGATTCATTGATTGAGGGGAAGCCTCGCGTTTACTCAACAACTACCCCTTGATTCCTAGTGGTTTGACTTTCCTTAATTGTGCTTATATTCTTTTGCTTGAGGTCCAGCTATCAGATCACTACTACGATTTGAATCTAGTGTTTGTCAAACTCCAAGAGTCATACACATACTTTTATCATGGGATCTATACTTTTCACATAATGCATCACTTTCTTTTATGAGAAATCTTCTACAGGCTGTGCACATTGTGTTTTCAAGTAATTGTGCTTATTGGATAATCTTATGTGTTTTAAGGTACAAATATGAAATTCCTTACTTGCTTCACCATATTATTTTTGTTGTTTATTGTTTTCAGTGTTTATGTTTGTTTTCAATGAGGGGGAGTTCGGTTTATCATTGCAAGAGTTTGTTAGCATGAACACTTTGATTTGTTTGGTAAAAGAGATTGGCTTCAATTGTTTTGCATGTTGCTATGCACTGCTTCTTTATTGTTTCCTTCTTGCATGCTACTGCTAATTACATCATCATATTCTTACTTGTGTGATTTATGCTTTTACTATAGTTGATTGAGCTTTCATTGTTAATTCATGACAAAAAGGGGGTGAAAGTTTGAGGGTACATGTGTCTTAGGATTTTATTTGTTAGGTGTGTTTTGTCATGGCATTACGAAATGGGGAGATTGTTAGGTTTTTATTCTTGGCAATCCGTTTGACAAAACTCATTTCAGTTATAATTTTATTCGCTCTTTTATTTTAATGAGGCTATGAGTATTTAGATGCGAATCCAACCTGAATTGTACATATGCAGAGGAGTTTGTGATGTTAATACTATCATGTTTGCCACTTCACTGAGTATGTTGGGGATCGAGCTGCCCGGTCAGCTCGCAGGGGTCCAGGGGGCAGCGCCTCTTGGTGGGGTCGAGGGGTAGTGCCCCCGAAGCCAAAAGCAAAATTGCAGTCGAAGTTTTTTGGTCGCTCGAGCAAAGAAGTGTGCAATCGAGCAAAGAATCCTTGGTCCCATAAGTTTTCATTGACTGTAAAAATGCTGAAAAGTTGCATTTCTTGCTCGAGCGACACTTTGGTGGCTCGAGTGAAAACTCTTGGAAAAACACACATTTTAGTCTCCTCGCTCGAGTAAGAGATCATTTGCTCAAGCGACCTTAGTGGTCCGATTTTCTATAAATACATGTTTTAGTCAGATTTTAGGGTTACGACTTCCAGATTTTCACCTTTAATGTTAGGGTTTATATCTGGAGCTTCTTTGTTAGTTTTCTTTGATGTTTGTTTGAGTTTAACTCATGGTTTGAGAAGTATACATCAAATGATTGTTTATTTCATTCAATACAAAAGAGAAAGTTGTTCTTTGGTGAGTTCCGGGGAATTTGAGCCTAAAACTTTGGTGGATTCTGGAGTGGCTCATTGTCGTGGATTCGACATCGGTGTTGTGGATTCAACGTTGTACAAGACAATTTCGAGGTGAAGACGGGGCTGGAAGAGGCACATAGGGGTCGGTTCGATTCGGGCGTGGATTCGCTAAGTAATTAAGAGTACACTTGTATAATTCCTTTATGTCTTCTTAGTGAATTGTTTTGTGGCTTTTGCTCATAATTTTTTTTTATCACAATTGGAGGTATTCCGATTATGGTTTTTCCACGTTAAATCGTTGTGTTGATTTGTCTTTGATTGTTTGATTGGGATTGCTATTTACTCATTAAAATTGATACATAATCACAAATTAATATCTAGGGGATTTTTAGATTTTTCAGGTTTAACTCTTAAAACACAATTTTTGAAAAAAAAAATTCAAGATTTTGTTTGGTTAGAAATTTTTTGAATTTTTTTTCTCTAAAATCACTTTATCTCTCCTACACATCAATCAATCACTTTTTCTCTCACACACATCTACTCAACTACAACAAAATATCAAATTATGCCAAACTTTCATACTCCAAAACTATTTCCAAAATATACAACCAAACAAACTAACAAAATTTCTAAATTATTTTCCCAATATTTTTTTAAAAAAATTTATCTCCCGAAACCAAACCAAACACACCCATTATCTCCTCCTCTAACCCTCGAACTTCAGTTTGTAACCTTTTTGTTTAGCTAATGACACAACCATGGTAATTTTTCATTTTCATTTGTTATGAAAGTTTATTTTGAGGTTGGAGATTTGGGAATGAGTTATGGTATAGTGGGGATTAAATTGGGTTTGGGTTTGCCATTTGATCTGAGAAGCAAAGTGAGAAAATTCATTTCTTTTATGGACCAAAATAAAAAACGGAACTTTAGAAATTCAAAACTTCACCTTTACAAAGGAAGGTGGTAATTAAATTAAAATAAATAAGTCTTAATTAATATTATAATAAATCATAATTAAATATCAATGTCAAATTAAAACATATAATAAGTACTCTAAAACAGGGTGTATTATACTTTTTCCGTCCCAAAACAATAGTTCTTTTGGAAAATTTAATTTTTTTTAATAGTACAATTATTACACTTTAAGAAAATTAAATTTCAAAATTATCATTTAATAGTATATTTTTTGAGAAATATGAATTGTCATAATTATATTTTTGGTATTGTTAATGAATTTAAAAGAAAACCAAAATAAGAAATTTATTTTATTTTAATTCTTGATTTTTTAAAAAGAATAAATATTTTAAGATAATAAAAAATAAAATAAGAAATTAATATTTTGAGATGGAAGTAGTAAAATTTCTCATGTAAAGATGGCATAATAATTTGAGAATATTGACTTGGTCATATCAATGGATCATATCACCTTGACCCAACTTCTACGGTACTTCGCTTTCCCAAACTTTTAATTCTTGGGTCAATAGACTCTATGATGCTTGCATGAATTGATTCGGACTAGAATAAACTTCGATAGATATTTAGGCATATTCTGGAGACTTTGGTAAAAATTATTTTTTGATTTTTAACTTATTTTGATCATATTTTTTTATTTTTTTATTTTTACATGTTTTTTTTAAAAAAATTAAAAAATTAACTTCTATTTTACTTGTCAAAACGAGCCTTATAAGATTATTCTACTCCTTTTTTAGTAGAGGTAAGTCCCATGCAGAATGTGTAGTATGTGTTGTATATAAAATCGAATCTTGTTCAATATTGAGTTTAACAATTAATATATATATATATATCTATTTACTCAATAGAAATATGTAAATAAATTAAATTAAAAATTAATTAAAAGATTAAGATTTAAATCATAAAATTAAAATTTATTTTGCTATAAGAATTAAATTATGAGGTTTTTTTTTATGATTATATATATATATATATATTTTTTTTCTTCCCTTTTGGTTTTAAATAGACTTTTCTTTCCCGTAAACGCCCTGCTAGTATTTTTCACGTTACAGAATTTGTCAAGTTCTTGAGACTTCTCCATGTCTTCGTCTTCTAGTTTCTCCTACTTGTGAAAATAGATATATACGTATTTATATCTATTTCTTTAGTATGTATAGCAATGATTCTATATAAAGTTCACTTTACACCCATAATCATTGGACGCTTCTTTTTCTCTCCAATTCCTCTCTCTCTCTCTCTCTCTCTCTCTCTCTCTCTCTATAGCGATCCCGGGTTTTCCCCTTTATGTACAGTGTTCCGGACTTAGGTTCTGTGGAGTTGGTGGTTGTATGTCTTGTTGTCATCTTTTAATTCCATATGCCTGAGTTTTAGGATGTGTTGGGCGTGTTTCGAACAGGTTGGTTGAGCCTTAGTCCATTTCCTTGTTGCCCAGAGTTTTGGTGGTACGCTCGAGCGGGTACCTTTGTGCTCGAGCGGAGTTGGATTTTTGGTTGTCCGCTCGAGCGGATCATTTCACGCTCGAGCGAAGTTTTCACACTTCCAGTATCTGTGCCTCTGCAAAACTTCTACAGATGTGTTTTTCACGCTCGAGCGGGTTTCCTTACGCTTGAGGGGTTGCGCTCGAGCGGGTCTGTTGGCGCTCGAGCGGGGTGTTCATTGTCTGTGAAAATCCTGGGAGAGGAGAATCTATGCTCGAGCGAACTGGTCTTCGTGCTCGAGCGGATGTATTTTATTCTTGTGTGTTGGCGCTCGAGCTTGCTTTCGTGTGCTCGAGCGGGTCCAGTTTTTGTGTTTGACGCTCGAGCGTCCTATTATCCGCTCGAACGGGAGAGTCGTATATCAGTTGGCAGCTGTGATATTTTGAATCACTTTTTACACACTCTCTCTCTTACTTTCTAAAAATATCTTTTGAGAGCTCCTCTCTCTAGAATCTCCCTTCTCTTTTAGGATTGATCTAGTTGGAGTGTTCCCCTACCCTTTGGCCTTTACAAAAAGTGTGTTGATCGTCGAGGGCTACGTTTTGATCCGAAAAGTTTGGAGTTTGGAGCACTTTGAGTTTGGTCTTCTTCTCCGTTTGAGCTCTAGCTTCGAGGTAGAGATATCCTACTCCATTTCATGAGTTTTGTCTTTAAATTTTGGCATTTTGATATGTTGGGGGTTGTCTGGTAATTTTGAGAAAGTTTGGGGTCCTTGTGTAATTTTCAAAAGAGGGGTTTTCAAGTTTAAAAACCCATATGAGTGGAATATGTTGGAAGATGGAATTGTATGTAGATCATTGATGGAAATGGAACCTTAGGGTTGATATTGAGAATATGGGGAGCAGCCCTAATTGTTATGATAAATTAATTTGTATAATTAATTTAGGGCAATGAGAAATTGAATAGGAAATATTCAAATTGGAAGGGTATGGGATTAAAGGGTGTAGTTGGATTAATTTATCGCTCACCTAGACAAAATGTTGATATTTTATCCAGTTGGTGCATTTATTTTCTGTTTAGAAATAACTGCTTTGGGCTATCAGTGGAAGATGGTCTTGATTGTTGTAGACAATGCATGATGATTAGGCAAATTAAAACTAATCAATTGAGTATGCTATCGAGTATGGTGGTTGGTATAATACATCAAAATTTTGTATTGATTGATTGTGTCACGCCCTCAAAATAATACATAAAACCCATCACTAAAGACATGAATTGATACAAGAGAAATCAATTATTTCTATTCATCAGAGTAGTTCTTACAAAAGTATTACATGTTAACAACAAAAGCAAATGCCCTACGGGCTTACAGCTTTCCAAGTTAACACTTGGTTACACAAAAGAAGAGTACTAACTCTATACAAAAGAAGCCCTTGGCTTGATATACATGTAATACAAACAAAATAAATAAAAAGAGTCTTCAACTCTCATCATCATCCAAGCTATGTCCTTGGAGGTGGCATGTTACCTGTACCTGAAAATGATGTCCCATATAGGGTGAGCCAATGCCCAGTAGAGATATGCTAAACACAGTATGAGCAATGACTAAGACATCAGCAATTGATAAATGTTTAATTCCCATAAATCAATTCATAATCCATTTCTTACATGACCACTATGTCCATGTTTCATTCCATTTTCCATTTCTTACCAAATTCACAATTTACAACAACGGCTCAGAATCTGGCCAACGACTTACATGAGACAGTGACTCATAATAACGTTACCCATTTTACATTAGATATGCATACTAGCTATACAGCATCTCAAGATAAGCATACAAGCTATATCCACACTTTACGAGGGATACACATTTCGATGTTCCAACAAAACATAGAATTACTTCTACACTTCACAATTGATAACGATATACATTTTAGTGCTATATCAAATCAATTCAACACTTCCATAATCAACACTTGATACACATTGTAGTGCTGTATCAATGTCACACAATCCGGTTTAGAGGTCCATCCCCTATCTTCCCCTAAACCGTGGAGTACATCCCCTATCTCCTCCCACACATACATGTATATATACATAGATCATATACAATCAATCAATACATAAAGTTAATGTATTATTCCCGTCGCTATATTCGATAGTATACTCAATCGATTAGTTTTAATTTGCCTAATCATCATGCATTGTCTACAACAATCAAAACTACCCTCCACCGGTAGCCCAAGCAATTATTTCTAAACAGATAATAAAAGCTCCAACAGATAAAATATCAATGTTATCAAAAGTGAGCGATTAAATCCAACTCCACCATTTCACAATATAATGAGTCAATTCCATTTTTCCAACTTTCCAAATTAATTATACCAATTAATTTATACAATTAGGGTTTTCTACCCCATTTCCCAATATTGACCCAATGGTCTAAATATCAACAACCAACAACAATACATTATTTTGAACCCAAAACACACTTTTTAGAATCAAAATAACAAAACTCCTCTTTTTAACATTTGAAACCCTAAGTCCCAAAATCACCCAACTTCAACACTTCATCAAAACAACCAAAAATCTATGTCAAAGACCATAAGAGTGAGTAGGAATCCCTACCTCAAATTGAGCCCAAGGGAAGAAGATGACGAAAATGAAGATGCTCCAAATCCCAAAATTTTGATTAGAAGATAGCCCTCGACGATCCAACAACTTTTTCAAGGCCAAGGTGAGGAAATCACTCTACTAGATCAATCCTAAGAGAAGTTAGGTTTTAGAGTGAGGTGTCAACAATGGAGTTTTGGAAAAGTAAGAGAGAGAAAAGGATGTGAAAAAAGTGATCCAAAAAGTCGGATCTCGGCTTTATAAAAAGAGTCGCCCCGCTCGAGCGTGAAACCCCGCCCCCGCGAGCGTCACTCACAGACTCCTGCTCGAGCGTCAAAAATCCCGCTCGAGCGGCGGATACACACTCAGAACTTTTTGCTGAACCAGGTCCCCGAGCGTAAAACTCCCCACTCGAGCGTCACACACAAACTCACGCTCGAGCGTCAAAACTCCCGCTCGAGCGTCCAACACTGCAGAGGAAATACTGGGAGATGGAAAATCACGCTCGAGCGTCAAAGCTCCCGCTCGAGCGGAGAAGCAACAACGAAGGGCCCGCTCGAGCGTCAAAAGCTCCGCTCGAGCGTGAAGGCAAAAATCTGGGCAACTACTCTTGGTTTCTAAGTTCAACCAACCTGTAACAAACCTGCCCAACACATCCTATAACTCAAATACAAAGTACGAAAGGATGCAAACAAGATATAAGCAACTACTAATCCACACGGAAACAAGTCCGGATCACTGTACACAAGGGTAAAACCCGGGATCGCTATAACCTCCCCCCTTAAAGAATTTCGTCCCCGAAATTAAACAAGTTTTCAAAAACAAGTTTTTCTCCATTTCCAACAATATTACAACATAATATTAAACATTCCGACCCATTACCGGTCAATCTCATCTCTTGTCAAGAGGCATTCACATCATAATAACAACCTGCATTATCAACATGCATTCCTTTGAATTTCAATTTCAACTCATTTTCAATTTCATATCATAACTGTTCATGATACATTTCCAATTCTACAATACTCAACATATGCAATGTTATATCAAACTTCCATTTTGAGGCAAGTTTCAAAACTTCATTAAACCAAAACATAAACCATGTTTTACAACCTAAGATATATTCAATACTCTTAAGGTTCAAATACAACAAAATATACAATATATGCTCAAACATCCACAAATAGATCCGGATATTTCTCTCGGACCTCCAACTCACGTTCCCAAGTGGCTTCCTCCACTCCGTGATGTTTCCACAAACTTTACCAAGGGAATGGTCTTGCCTCGCAAGACTTGATCCCGCCTATCCAAGACCCGAACCGGTCTCTCCTCATACGAGGCATCCTCATCACACCTCTAAGTCGGTCCAATCCAATACATGTGATGGATCTGGCTCATACTTCCGAAGCATACTCACATGAAACGTCATGAACCCGGACAACTGCGGTGGCAAAGCCAAACGATAGCAACCTCCCAATCCTCTCAAGGATCTCAAAGGGACCAATAAACCGAGGGGATAACTTCCCACTCTTCCCAAACCTCATCAAACCTCGCCTAGGTGATATTTTCAAGAAAACATGATCACCCACCTCAAACACCAAAGGTAGCCTCCTACGGTCGGCATAAGATTTCTGACGACTTTGGGCTGTAACAAGCCTCCTACGGATAAGCTCAACTTTCTCCGTCGTCTCCCTAACCAACTCCGGACCCAACAACGGTGCATCACCCACCTCGGCCCAACAAACTGGAGACCTACATGGTCGGCCATACAAGGCCTCAAACGGTGCCATACCGATACTAGACTGGAAACTGTTGTTGTAGGCAAACTCCACCAATGGCAAGTGCCTCTCCCATGTCCCACAAAAGTCAAGGACACAACCCCGAAGCATATCCTCAAGGATCTGAATAGTACGCTCGGACTGCCCGTCAGTCTGAGGATGATAGGCCATGCTAAAGGTCAACTTAGTGCCCAAGGCACTCTGCAAACTCTGTCACAACCTGGCAGTGAAACGAGGATCTCTATCTGAGATGATCGTCACTGGGACCCTGTGCAATCTCACTATGTCCCGAATATACAAATCGGCAAGGATCTACCGAATCTCTCACGCGCATAGGGATAAAGTGCGCCGACTTAGTCAACCGGTCTACAACCACCCAAATAGCATCACTACACTGCTGAGTCCTCGGAAGACCTACAACGAAGTCCATAGTGACATGCTCCCACTTCCACTCGGCAATAGGCAAGGGTTGCAACAAACCCGCTGGCCTCTGATGCTCGGCCTTCACTTGCTGACAAGTAAGGCACTTCGAACGAAAACCGCCACATCCTCTTCATACCCCTCCACCAAAACTGGCGCCCCAAATCACGATACATCTTGGTGCCTCCCGGATGCACCGCAAGGCGTGAATGGTGAAACTCTCGGAGTACCTCCTCTCGGCAGGACTCCGGCACAAAATCGGTCTCGGTATCTCACACTCTGGTCGGGATACTCAGACAAACCCTTCTCAACCTTCCCGCTGGAGATCTTCTCTCGGAGGGATTCTACCTCAAGGTCACCTCTCTGTGCCTCTAACACTCGTCACAAGTGTAGGCTGCGCAACAACAGAAAACAAGGCCGCAGCCTCAACGGATTCGCCCAGAAGCAAATCAAACTCGCCAAGCGCCCCCATCTCCCATTCTGATGGCTATACAAGCTACATCACTAATGGATTTCCTGCTAAGGCATCGGCCACAACATTGGCCTTCCCCGGATGATAGTGCAACTCGAAGTCGTAATCCTCAATAAACTCCATCCACCTCCTCTGCCTCAAGTTCAAGTCTTTGTGTAAACAGATACTTCAAACTCTTGTGATCCGAGAACACCTCGAACTTCACCATAGGTAATGCCTCCAGATTTTCAAGGCAAAGATCACTGCTGCTAGCTCTAGGTCATGTGTAGGGTAATTCTTCTTGTATTTTCAACTGACGTGAGCCATAGCAACCACTTTCCCCTCTTGCATCAACACACAACCCAAACCCTCTCGTGAGGCATCACAATAAACCGCATAACCCAACCCTCTCTCCGGAATAATCAAGACCGGAGCGGTGGTCAATCTAACTTTCAGCTCTTGAAACGACTTTTCACAAGTCTCACTCCATACGAATTTGACTCCCTTCCGAGTCAGTCTAGTCAACGGTGAAGCTAACCTGGAGAAATCCTTCACAAACCGGCGGTAATACCCAGCTAATCCCAGAAAACTGCGGATCTCAAACACACTCTTAGGCTGTGCCCAATCTTGCACTGCCTCATCTTGGATGTATCAACAGACACCCTTCCCCGGATACTACATGGCCTAAGAACTTGACTTCTCCTAGCCAGAACTCACACTTCCCAAACTTGGCATACAGCCTATGGGCTCTAAGCAACTCAAGCACCACTCTCAAGTGTTCCTCGTGCTCCTCCTCAGAAGGCGAATAGATAAGAATGTCGTCCACGAAAACGACTACAAAACGATCTAAGAATTCCCGGAAGATCCGGTTCATCAAATCCATAAAACTGCCGGTGCATTGGTGAGCCCAAATGGCATCACCAGAAACTCATAATGGCCATACCGCGTACGGAATGCCGTCTTCGGAATATCCTCCTCCCTGACCCTCAACTGGTGGTAACCCGATCTCAAGTCTATCTTAGAGAAACAACGGGAACCCTTCAACTGGTCAAACAGATCATCTATACGGGGCATAGGGTACTTATTCTTGACCGTAGCCCGATTCAACTTCCGGTAGTCGATACACAATCTCAAGGCACCATCTTTCTTTTTAGCAAAGAGGGCCGGTGCTCCCCACGGCGAAACACTAGGGCGAACAAAGCCCTTATCCAGCAACTCCTGGAGCTGAATCTTCAACTCACTCAACTCGGCTGGGGCAAAACGGTAAGGTGCCATAGAAATCGGCGCCGTGCCGGGCACTAAATCAATGGAGAACTCAATCTCACGGTGAGGTGGCAAACCAACGAGATCCTCGGGAAAAACATCCGAATACTCACAAACCACCCTCGGCAACACAATCTGGGTTTCGTCACACTCACCACTCAAAAGCTAGCAAGTAGACCACACTCTCACTCCGCCCTCGCGGATCATACACCGGTGGCAACACACTACCAACCCGATCCCCCAAGAAATGGAAACACTCCCCGCTCAAGGTACAACTGTGACCCTCTGGCGGTAGCAATCAATAACAGCCCGGTATGACGATAGCCAGTCCATACCCAAAATAACATCAAAACCCTTCATGGGCATAACTACAAAAGGAACAGAAGCCGATGATCGGCGACCTCCATATCACAACCTCTACATCTGTGTTTCAAAATCAATTCACCCCCAAGAGGTGATACAACACATATAGGAGATGCTAATTGGGCCAACTCCAATTCCAAAACAGATGCAAATGCAGCAGATACAAAAGAATGAGACGCACCCGTATCAATCAATACACTAGCAACCGAGTTGCAAAACAGAAAGGTACCTCTCACAACTGATGGAACCGGTACCAAGTCCTGCGCGGTAACAATACACGCGCCCAGTAGGCCCCTGATCCACCTGCTCACCCCTCGGAGCATACGACTGCTGTACAGACTGGGACGATGAAGCCCCCTGTTGGCCCTCGAGGCCTGCACTGACTGAGCTGGCTGAAGACTCTGCCTCTGCCCAGATGCACCAGATGTGCCACCAACTGCGGGCAAAACCTCTTCAGGTGCCCCGCCTGACCACACTGATAACAAGACAGTGGCTGACCCCTGCCCTGACTCTGGCTCTGCGGTCTAGCTGAAGATGAAGCAGCTCTCTGACCTCCTCCCCTCTGTGGGCAAACCGAAGCCTTGTGGCCCAGCTGACCACACTTGTAACATGTGAAGTCTCCCTGATTGCCTCTCCCCCCTGCACTCGGCACTGGAAAGGTCGATCTAGCAACACCACCCTGAGACTGCTGAGGGTTAGCACCCCTCTGTCTCCTGCCATCACCCTGACCATCCTGGCTCCTCTTGGAGCCCCTCTGTCCCTCCTCCTCCTGCATCATGATCTCCATATGGGCTGCCGCATCAACCAAGCGCCCATAGTCTCGGATCATAGAACCACCAACTCTCATCTTGAGGCCGCGCCTCAACCTCTTCTCAAACTCATACAGCGGCGTTCCTCGGACGCCACAAGTTCAGGTGCGAACCTGGACAAGCTAGTAAAAGCAGCCTCATACTCGGCCACTGAAGAACTCAACTGCAAAAGCTGGCAGAACTGATCTCTCAGCTTCTCTGACTGCTGAAGATAAGAACTTCTCCTGGAAAGCACCCACAAAAGCCTCCCAAGTGCCATCCAAACGACCCTTCACGAATTTCCACCACTGACCCGCATCCCCCTTAAGCTGGAAAGATGCCAAGGTCACTTTCAATGCTCCGTCCTCGATGCCAAGCATCTCGAACGTCTTACTCATCTGCTCCAACCACTCATCCGCCTTAAGTGGCTCCTTCGGATCTCCAACAAACTCATCCGGATTAGACCGGAAGAACTCCCTCTTCAAGAAGGAAGGCCCTGCCTCAGCAACCTGGGCCTGCACTGGAGCCTGAACTGGATTCTCAGCTCTAAGAATACCCATAGACTCCCTCAAAGCATCGGCTATCCCTCGGGCTAAAGCGCCCATAGCCTCCTGACCTGCTGGCTCGGCCACATTGGCCTGGCCAACCCCCTCCTGCTGCACCGGAATATCATCCGGTAAAGGCACCTCCTGCCTCCTAGGCCTACCTCGCCTACCACCTCGTCCTCGTCCTGACATCCTAATAAAGGTAACAGAGAACGTTAGCACATTCACAAATGTGCCGAAGCTATAACACTCGCGTCCTAATGCATGGACAACTGTAATTCACTCCACGTAAGCACATAAACACATAAGCACTTACGAATTTCATTTCCGGATAATGATAGTCCCGAGGCGTTACCGAGTTCCGGTTAGAAACAGCATTGATCAAGTGCTTTTCCAACAAGACTCACAGAAACCCAAGGATCCAATCAACATCCTAGAAACTAAATCCCATACCCAAATAGTCACATAAACATGTTATCACATAAACACATACATTACACTTAAGTCTCTAACAAGCGAGACAAACCCATTGTGATACTAATCACTTCCCACGTACCCAAAGTATTCGAACCCGGTACGCTCTGATACCAAGTTGTAACGCCCTCAAAATAATACATAAAACCCATCACTTTAGACATGCATTGATATAAGAGAAATCAATTTCTATTCATCAGAGTAGTTCTTACAAAGTATTACATGTTAACAACAAAAGCAAATGCCCTACGGGCTTACAGCTTTCCAAGTTAACACTTGGTTACACAAAAGAAGAGTACTAACTCTATACAAAAGAAGCCCTTGGCTTGATAACATGTAATACAAACAAAATAAAAAAAGAGTCTTCAACTCTCATCATCATCCAAGCTATGTCCTTGGAGGTGGCATGCTACCTGTACCTGAAAATATGTCCCATATAGGGTGAGCCAACGCCCAGTAGAGATATGCTAAACACAGTATGAGCAATACTAAGACATCAGCAATTGATAAATGTTTAATTCCTATAAATCAATTCATAATCCATTTCCATTACATGACCACTATGTCCATGTTTCATTCCATTTTCCATTTCTTACCAAATTCACAATTTACAACAACGGCTCAGAATCTGGCCAACGACTTACATGAGACAGTGACTCATAATATACGTTACCCATTTTTACATTAGATATGCATACTAGCTATACCAGAATCTCAACAGATAAGCATACAAGCTATATCCACACTTTACGAGGGATACACATTTCGATGCTGTACCAACAAAACATAGAATTACCTCTACACTTCACAATTGATAACGATATACATTTTAGTGCTATATCAAATCAATTCAAACACTTCCATAATCAACACTTGATACACATTGTAGTGCTGTATATCAATGTCACACAGCATCCGGTTTAGAGGTCCATCCCCTATCTTCCCTAAACCGTGGAGTACATCCCCTATCTCCTCCCACATACATGTATATAAACATAGATCATATACAATCAATCAATACATAAAGTTAATGTATTATTCCGTCGCTATATTCGATAGCATACTCAATCGATTAGTTTTAGTTTGCCTAATCATCATGCATTGTCTACAACAATCAAAACTACCCTCCACCGGTAGCCCAAGCAATTATTTCTAAACAGATAATAAAAGCTCCAACAGATAAAATATCAATGTTATCAAAAGAGAGCGATTAATAAATCCAACTCCACCATTTCACAATATAATGAGTCAATTCCATTATTTCCAACTTTCCAAATTAATTATACCAATTAATTTAATAACAAATTAGGGTTTTCTACCCCATTTCCCAATATTGACCCAATGGTCTAAATATCAACAACCAACAACAATACCATTATTTTGAACCCAAAACACACTTTTTAGAATCAAAATAACAAAACCCTCTTTTTAACAATTTGAAACCCTAAGTCCCAAAATCACCCAACTTCAACACTTCATCAAAACAACCAAAAATCTATGTGAAAGACCATAAGAGTGAGTAGGAATCCCTACCTCAAATTCGGAGCCCAAGGGAAGAAGATGACAAAATGAAGATGCTCCAAATCCCAAAATTTCAGATTAGAAGATAGCCCTCGACGATCCACACACTTTTTCAAAGCCCATGGTGAGGAAATCACTCTAGCTAGATCAATCCTAAGAGAGAAGTTTGGTTTTAGAGTGGTGTTCAACAATGGAGTTTTGGAAAAGTAAGAGAGAGAAAGGATGTGAAAAAGTGATCCAAAAGTCGGATCTCGGCTTTTAATAAGTCGCCCCGCGCGAGCGTGGAAACCCCCTCGAGCATCACTCACAGACTCCCGCTCGAGCGTCAAAAATCCCGCTCGCGGGATACACACTTGCAGAACTTTTTGCTGAACCAGGTCCCCGCTCGAGCGTCACACAAACTCACGCTCAGCGTCAAAATGCTCGCTCGAGCGTCCAATACTGCAGAAGAAATACTGGGAGATGGAAAAACACGCTTGAGCGTCAGAATCCCCGCTCGAGCGGAGAAGCAACAAAGAAGGGCCCGCTCGAGCGCCAAAAGCTCCGCTCGAGCGTGAAGGCAAAAATCTGGGCAACTACTCTTGGTTTCTAAGTTCAACCAACCTGTAACAAACCTGCCCAACACATCCTATAACTCAAATACAAAGTACGAAAGGTGCAAACAAGATATAAGCAACTACTAACATCTACGGAAACAAGTCCGGATCACCGTACACAAGGGGTAAAACCCGGGATCGCTATAGATTGAACTCGTATATGATAATTGTTTATATACATTGTATTGTGTGGAGGAGATGGGGGATGTACTCCACGGTTTATTGAAAGATGGGGGATGGACCTCTAAACCAGATATTGTTTGACATTGATACAGCACTACCATGTGTATCATTTGTGAATCATAGAAGTGTTTTGTGTGACATTGATATAGCACTAAAATGTGTATCATTTGTCTTGATTGATTTAAATTTGTATATGATAATTGCTTATATACATTGTATTGTGTGGGAGGAGATGGGGGATGTACTCCACGGTTTATTGGAAGATGGGGGATGGACCTCTAAACCGGATTTTGTTTGAGATTGATACATCACTAAAATGTGTATCATTTGTGAAGTATGAAAGTGTTTGTTTGATTTGATATAGCACCAAAATGTATATCAATATCATTTGTGAAGTATGGAAATATTTTTGTTGACTTGATAGCACCAAAAAGTGTATCCACTACGAATTTCGAAAGTATTTTAGTGATGAGTTATCATCTCATTAAATTATGTGGCCAGACTCTATGCCTTGTTTTCAAACTTAAAGTTGGATAAGAAATGGAAAATGAATTGTAATATGGACATGATTGTCATGAAACTGTAACATGGTATACGTTGGAATATAAGTGTGGAGCATCTATCTAATGCTATTGTTTTAGTCATTGTTTATAGTTAGTTTAGTGTATTTCTACTGGGCTGTGGCTCACCCTATATGGGACTTCATTTTCAGGTACCGATGGTACGCCACCTCCAAGAACATAGCTTGGGAGGCTAGAGGCAGGCAGACTATTTTGTTGTTTTGTTTTCTTTGGATGTATTTTATGTAAATTCAAGCCAATGGCTTAATATGTAATTGAGTTAGTACTCTTTTTGTAACCAAGTGTTGACTTGGAAAGTTGTAAGCCTATAGGGCAGTTACTTTTGTTGTCAACGTGTAATACATTTTGTAAGGATACTTTGATGATTGTAATATAATATCTCTTTCCTGTAACTTAACTGTATGATATTATGGGTTTTTTTTTAGGGCGTTACACACTCTCTCTCTCTCTCTCTCAAAATGCTGACCAAAGCCTCTTCTTCAAAATTTTATAGCATCTTCTTCTTCTTCTTCTGGTTCATAATGTTGATGTTCATCATACTCCAACCAATAATCATCAGCAACTAGCTGGCAGTAAGTTCTCACTCTGTTATATATTTATATCAGTGATTTTTCTTAATATTTATCTCAATTATTTCTTATCAAGATGATTTTTTGTGGCTTGCTCTGGATACCCACATGACCTACATAGAAGAGAAGAGCCTTGGGTGGAGGGATAGAATTAAGAGAACACTATGGTAGCCATGGTGTCCTTATTTTTGTGAAATTTTTTTTATTTTATTAACACTTTTAAATATATATCTTATTTTATAAATAAAATAGTCCCTTAGTATAAAAGATATGTATCATATTCTTCTACCATCTTATATTCTTTTTTTTATTTTCTATCCAAAAAATTTATATTTCCTATTAGAGATTATTTCTATAGTATTTGAATTTTTTTTTTAATGTGTATATGTATTATCATATTATACATACATGCTGGTTTTTATATATGGTAAAAAAAATTTATTTGTCTTTGGCCTCTCCAATGATCCATGCTTGGGTGTACACTAGTGTGGTGTCAGTCGAAAACCTCTTTGATAATTAGCTAACTTGGATTAGAATAATAAGGCACTATTTGGCATCACCTACAAAAGTATTTTTTTTTTTTTAATGTTTTTATCTTTTTTGGATCAATTCATCTCTCTATTTTTTTACGCACCTTCTTTATAAAAAAAAAATTAAAAAATATACTTATTTATATAAATCTAAAAACGATATTAAAATGACAGATTTAGTATTTTGAATATTGCTTACCCCATCATATGTGCACTTAGGGTTGCAAATGAATCAAGTTGTTCATGAATAAGTTCGGCTCGGCTCGGCTCGGCTCGGTTGAGTTCGAGCTCAAATATTAGGCTTGTTTAGTAAGCGAGCCAAGTTCGAGTTCCCATAAGCTCGTCGTTCGTCAAACTCGGCTCGTTTATCTATATTTAAATTATATAATAAATATATTATTTATATATTAAATAACACATATATATATAATATAGTATAAATACATTACTTATATATTAAATAATATATTTTTATTTAACTAATATAAATAAAAAAATTATCGAACCGAGTCGAGTTGAACTTGAATTTCATTAATATTAACGAGCCGAGTGGATTTCGAACCCAATTTCTTATCGAGCCGAGCTCAAGAACGAGCTTAATAAAAGAGCTCGATTAGCAAAATTTGACTCGACTCGACTTAGCTCGACTTGTTTACAGCCTTATATGCACGAACCTTTCATAGATGGTCTCATATATGAACCTTTCGTATTTGTGGGTTCTATATCAATTTCATGCAATTTCTGAACTATATAATTAAGATATTAAATTGTGATTTTAAAATATTTCATTAATTTACATAATTTATATAATTAAAAAAAAGAGTTAATTACCTAAAATTCTTATTTACAAATGTTATGGTAGTTCAGGTCATATTTAAGATTTTTTGAACCAATATGTCCTATTTAGTATAACTAAGAATATTATCAATTTTTTCTAATTTTTAAGACTAAGAACATTATCAATTTTAGATAATAATGTTCTAGATAATTATTTCAATAACTGAAAAAAAAATAGAGCATGAGATTAAACCTTTTTGCATTTCTACTTATTGATTTGATTCAACTATCCAATAAAATCGAGAATATTATCAGTTTTTTTTTTCAGTTTTAAAACTGAGAACATTAACAATTTTTTCATTTAAATTTTTTTTTTCTAATTTTGCACATTAATGTTTCATCATCATTATGCTCCTTTATAGACACAATTGTTAGTTTTTCATAAAAAATAAAGGTAAACTACCAATAGGTCCTAATAGTTTGACTTAATTCCCATAAAGTCCTATTGAAAATAAGTTTTGGTAAAATTGTCCCTAAAAATAATTTTTTTGTGACAATTTTTTATATATGTTGCTAAAAATTGATAATTAGTGACTTTTTTTATCATGATTTTTATAAGTTGTCGCTAAAACTTACAGTTAGTGAATTTTTTTATGACAAATTTTTTTCATAGGACCTATTAGACAATAAGTCCACTTATTAGGACCTAGACGTAAGTACCCAAAAAAATAATTCAATTTATTCAAAATTTTCAAAAAAAAATATTAGTTTTTTTTTTTTGCACATATTTTTTTTTATAGTTTTTTCAATTTAAAAATTGATGTTTTAAAGTTTTGAAAATCAAAATAAATGTCAAATCATCATATTCTTTTATAGACAATCATAAATGATAAACAATCATTGTTTGAAGGGTAATTCCGATTATTAAAAATTTAATGGGACTTAAATAACCAAAATCTTAATTAGGATTTAAAGGAGTATTAGTTTATAAATTAAAACTCGTGTGTAAATGCCCTTAAAATATCTATTAATATATTGACATTGTTACATAAAATGTAAAATAATTGAAAGCCATAAAAATTGCTTATAGTCATGAATTAAAGCTGAATAATTTTTTTTTTGAAAAACTACAAAACAGAAAAAATATAGCGATCTCGGTTTTCCCTTTCTTTGTTTATTGTACTCCGGATTTGGTTTCGTAAGTGTGTGATTGTTATATTCTCATTTCTATCATTTACTCTTTATATTTGAGTCTTGGGTTGTGTTGGGCAGGTTGAGAACAGGTTGGTTGTGTTTAGAAACCAAATGTTGATGCCTAGATTTTGGCCTTCATGTTCGAGCGGGGCTTTTGACACTCGAGCGGGCCCTTTGTTGTTGCTTCTCCGCTCGAGTGGGAGTTTTGACGCTCGAGCGTGAATATTCATCTCCCAGTATTTTCTCTGCAGGTCATCAGACGCTCGAGCGGGACCTTTTGATTTTGTTCCTTCGCTCGAGCGAGGATTTTGACACTCGAGCGGGGACCATGGTCTGAAAAACTTCTGGAAGTGTGCAATTGACGCTCGAGCGGCGCTTTTCACGCTCGAGCGTGAGTCTGTGTCTGACGCTCGAACGGGGAGTTCCACGCTCAAGCGGACCTACTTTTATATCAGTCCGAAAAGTGACTTTTTGGATCACTTTTCTTTGACTCGTTCTCTCTCTAACTTTTCAAAACCTCCATTGGAGAGCTCCTCACTCTAAACTTCAACTTCTCTCTGGGGTTTGATCTAGTTTGATTGATCTCCTAACTTAAAGTCTTTGTAAAAAGTGTAGAGCTTGGCTTGGGCTACATTTCCATTCGAAAATCTTGGGTTTTGGAGCATTTCGAAATTCTTCATCTTCTCCATTTGGTCTCATCTCTTGAGGTAGGGATAACTACTCATTTTTATGATCTTGACATAAATTTTGGTCATTTTGATTTAATGTTGAAGTTGGGTGATTTTGGGTTTTAGGGTTTCAACATGAATAAAGAGGGGTTTTGCTATTTTGACCAATATATGTATATCTTGGGTCTTAAAATGAGCTTATTGATGTTGTTGTTAATATTTGAGCCTTTGGGTCAATATTCAGAAGATAAGGAGGAAAGCCCTAATTTTATGATATGAATTAATTTCCATAATTAATTTTGGAAGTCATGGAAATATGAATTTGAGTTAAAAATAATGAAATTGGTTTATTATGAGATTGAATGGTGGAGTTGGATTTATTAATCACTCACCTTTGAAAATGTTGGTAATTTATTTGTTGAGGCGTTTATTATCTGTTTAGAAACAATTGCTTTGGGCTATCGATGGAGGATAGTCTTGATTGTTGTAGACACTGCATGATGATTAGGTGAATTAAAACTAATCGGTTGAATATGTCATTGAATATGACGGTTGGAATAATACATCGAATTTGTGTATTGATTGATTGTGCATATGATAATGTTTATATACATTGTATTGTGTGGGAGGAGTTAGGGGATGTATTCCGGTTTGAGAGGAGATAGGGGATGGACTCCTAAACCGGATATTATTGGGAGGAGATAGGGGATGGACCCATTGAATACAACAAATCTGTGCATCATTTGTGAAGTATGAAAGTGTTTAATATGAGTTTTTCTCATGTGGATTGTGAATTACGGAAGTGTTTTATTATGAGTTATAATCTCATTTAAATTGTTGATATTGGAAAGTTTTTAACATGAGCCGTAGTCTCATGGGAATTGTTTGGCCAGGTTCTGAGCCATGTTTATAAATTGAAATTATTAAGTACAGGAAAAATGGAAATGAAACATGGACATATCTGTTATGAAATTGGGTTGTGCTGTATGTTGGCTTATATTGGTTAACATTATCAAATACTAATGTTTTAGTTATTGCTCATATTATGTTTAGCATATCTCTACTGAGCGTTGGCTTACCCTATATGGGGCATCATTTTCAGGTTCAGGTGATATGTCACCTCCAAGGAAATAGCTTGGGAGGCTTGAGGCTGATAACTCTTTTTTTTGTTGCCTCTTTGGTATATTACATATATATCAAGCCATGGGCTTATTTTGTGTAAAGAGTTAGAACTCTATTTTTGTTGAACCCAATTGTTGACTTGGAAAGTTGTAAGCCTATAGGGCATTTACTTTTGTTGTCAACATGTAATATCTTTTGTAAGAATACTCTGATGAATGGCATTATGTTTTCTCTCTTAAGTTTATGGATGTAATGAATGCATGTTTTATGGGTTTATTTTGAGGGCGTTACAACTTGGTATCAGAGTGTACCGGGTTCGAATACGTTGGGTACGTGGGAAGTGGTTAGTACCACAATGGGTTTGTCTCGCTTGTTAGAGACTTAAATGTAATGTTATGTGCTTATGTAATAACATGTTTATGTGACTACTTGGGTATGGGATTTAATTTCTAGGATGTTGATTGGATCCTTGGGTTTCTGTGAGTCTTGTTGGAAAAGCACTTGATCAATGCTGTTTCTAACCGGAACTCTAGTAATGCCTTAGGACTATCATTATCCGGAAATGAAATTCGTAAGTGCTTATGTGATTATGTGCTTACGTGGAATGAATTACAGTTTTCCATGTATTAGGACGCGAGTGAATAGCTTCGGCACATTTGTGAATGTGCTAATGTTTTTTGTTACCTTTATTTGGATGTCAAGACGAGGACGTAGTGGTAGGCGAGGTAGGCCTAGGGGCAGGAGATGCCTATACTGGATGAGATTCCGGTGCAGCAGGAGGGTGTTGGCAGGCCAATGTGGCCGAGCCAGTAGGTCAACAGGCCATGGGCGCCTTAGCCCGCGAGATACAGGAGCTTTGAGGGAATCTATGGGCATTCTCAGGGCTGAGAATCAAGCCCAGGCCCATGTGGTTGAGGCAGGGCCTTCCTTTCTGAAGAGGGAGTTCTTATGGTCTAATCCGGATGAGTTTGTTGGCGATCCCAAAGAGCCACTTAAGGTTAATGAGTGGCTTGAGCAGATGAAGAAGACGTTTGAGATGCTTGGCATCGAAGACGGGGCATTGAAGGTGACCTTGGCGTCTTTCTAGTTAAAAGGAGACGTGGGTCAGTGGTGGAAGTTCGTGCGAGGTCGAATTGGTGGGACTTGGGAGGCCTTTGTAGATGCTTTCCAGGAGAAGTTTTTGTCTCCAGCTGTCAGGGAGAAGTTGAGGGACCAGTTTTGTCAGCTCAAGCAGCTGAGTATGCCAATGGCTGAGTTTGAGGCCGCATTTACCAGTTTATCCAGGTTTGTACCTGAGCTTGTGGCGTCTGAGGAACGCCGTTGTCTGGAATTTGAGAGGAAGTTGAGGCATGGGCTCAAGACCATAGTTGGGGGATCCATGACCCGGGAGTATAGGCGCCTTGTGGATGCCACGGGCCATATGGAGATTATGATACACGAGGAGGAGGAGAGGATGAGGGGCTCCAAAAGGAGTCGGGATGGCCAGGGGGATGGTAGGAGGTAGAGGGGTTCTAACCCTCAGTAGTCCCAGGGTGCTTTTGCTAGATCTACCTTTCCGGTGCCGAGTGCAGGCTCTGGGAGAGGCAGTCAGGAGACATTACTTGTTACAAATGTGGTCAGCTAGGCCACAAGTCTCCAGCTTGCCCGCAGAAGGACGAAGGGCAGAGAGCAGCTTCATCTTCGACTCGTCCTCAGAGCCAGAGTCAGGGCAGAGGCCAGTCGCTCTCTTGTTACCAGTGTGGTCAGGCGGGCACCTGAAGAGGAATTGCCCACAGTTGAGTGGCACATCGGGTGCGTTAGGTTCAAGGCAGGCGTAGAGTTTCAACTAGCACAATCAGTTCAGGCCTCGAGGGCCAATCAGGGTGCCTCATCGTCTCATTCGGTGCAGCAGTCTTTTGCTCCGAGAGGTGAGCAGGTAGATCAGGGGCCTTCAGGGTGTGTGTATGTTGTCACCGCGCAGGATCTTGTACCGGCTCCATCTGTTGTGAGAGGTACCTTTTTGTTTTGCAACTCGGTTGCTAATGTGTTAATTGATACGGGTGCATCCCATTCATTCATATCTGCTGCATTTGCATTTGTTTTGGGGTTAGAGTTGGTGCAGTTAGCATCTCCTATTTGTGTTGTATCCCCTGTTGGGGGTGAGTTGATTTTGAAATAGGGGTGTCGGGGCTGTGATATAGAGGTCGCTGACCGTTCGGCTTCTATTTTCTTTTATAGTAATGGCTATGTCAGGTTTTGATGTGATTTTGGGTATGGACTGCTATCGTCATACTAGGCTGTTATTGATTGTTACCGCCAGAGGGTCACTGTATGTACCTTGAGCGGGGATTGTTTCCATTTCCTGGGGGATCGAGTTGGTAGTGTGTTGCCACCGGTGTATGATCCGCGAAGGCGGAGTGAGCTTAGTTGTTTTCTCGCTAGCTGTATGAGTAGTGAGTGTGATGAGACCCAGACTGTATTGCCGAGAGTGGTTTGTGAGTACTCGGACGTCTTTCTCAAGGATCTTGTTAGTTTGCCACCACATCGAGAGGTGGAGTTTTCCATTGATTTAGTGCCTGGCACGGCGCCGATTTCCATGGCACCTTATCTTTTTGCCCCAGCCAAGTTGAGTGAGTTGAAGATTCAACTCCAGGAATTGCTAGATAAGGGCTTCATTCGTCCTAGTACTTCACCGTAGGGAGCACCGGCCCTCTTTGCTAAAAAGAAAAATGGTGCCTTGAGACTTTGTATCGATTACCGGAAATTGAATCGGGCTACGATTAAGAATAAGTACCTTATGCCCCGTATAGATGATCTGTTTGACCAGTTGAAGGGGTCCCGTTGTTTCTCTAAGATAGATTTGAGATCGGGTTACCACCAATTGAGAGTTAGGGAGGAGGATATTCTGAAGATGGCATTCCATACGCGGTATGGCCACTATGAGTTTCTGGTGATGCCTTTTGGGCTCACCAATGCACCAGCAATGTTTATGGATTTGATGAACCGAATATTCCAGGAATTCTTAGATCGTTGTGTAGTCGTTTTCGTGCACGACATTATGATTTATTCACCTTCTGAGGAGGAGCACGATGAACACTTGAGAGTGGTTCTTGAGTTGGTTAGAGCCCATAAGATGTATGCCAAGTTTGGGAAGTGTGAGTTCTGGCTAAGAGAGGTTAAATTCTTAGGCCATGTAGTCTCTGGGGAAGGGGTGTTTGTTGATACATCCAAGATAGAGGCAGTGCAGGATTGGGCACAGCCTAAGAGTGTTTTTGAGATCCGCAGTTTTCTGGGATTAGCTGGGTATTACCGCCGGTTTGTGAAAGATTTTTCCAGGCTAGCTTCGCCGTTGACTAGATTGACGCGGAAAGGGGTCAAATTTGTATGGAGTGAGACTTGTGAAAAGTCGTTCCGAGAGCTGAAAGTTAGACTTACCACCGCTCCAGTTTTGATTATTTCGGAGAGAGGTTTGGGTTATGCGGTTTATTGTGATGTCTCACGAGAGGGTTTGGGTTGTGTGTTGATGCAAGAGGGGAAAGTAGCAGCCTATGGCTAGCGGCAGTTGAAAAAACACGAGAGGAATTACCCTACACACGACCTATAGTTGGCAGCTGTGATTTTTGCCTTGAAGATTTGGAGGCACTACCTTTATGGTGAAAGATTCGAGGTGTTCTCGAATCATAAGAGTTTGAAGTATCTGTTTACACAGAGAGACTTGAATTTGAGGCAGAGAAGATGGATGGAGTTCATTGAGGATTACGATTTTGAGTTGCACTATCACCCGGGAAAGGCCAATGTTGTGGCTGATGCCCTTAGTAGGAAATCCATTAGTGATGTAGCTTGTATAGCCATCCGGGAGTGGGAAATATTGGGTGCACTTGGCGAGTTTGATTTGCTTCTGGGTGAATCTGTTGAGTCTGTGGCTTTGTTTTCTGTAGTTGCGCAGCCTACACTTGTGAATCGAGTGTTAGAGGCACAGAGAGGTGACCTTGAGATAGAATCCCTCCGGGAAAAGATCTCCAGTGGGAAGGCTGAAAAGGGTTTGGCTGTGTATCCCGACCTGAGTGTGAGATACTGAGACCGTTTGTTTGTGCCGAAGTCTTGCCGAGAGGAGGTACTCCGAGAGTTTCACCATTCGCGCTTTGCGGTGCATCCGGGAGGCACTAAGATGTATCGTGATTTGGGTTGCCAGTTTTGGTGGCGGGGTATGAAGAAGGATGTGGTAGTATTTGTGTCTAAGTGCCTTACTTGTCAGCAAGTGAAGGCCGAGCATTAGAGACCAGCGGGTTTGTTGCAACCCTTGCATATTGCCGAGTGGAAGTGGGAGCATGTCACTATGGACTTCGTTGTGGGTCTTCTGAGGACTCAGTGGGGTAGTGACGCTATTTGGGTGGTTGTAGACCGATTGACTAAGTCGGCACACTTTATCCCTATGCGCGTGAGAGATTTGGTAGACCATCTTGCTGACTTGTATGTTCGGGACATAGTGAGGTTGCACGGAGTCCCAGTGTCGATCGTCTCAGATAGAGACCCTCGTTTTACTGCTAGGTTGTGGCAGAGTTTGTAGAGTGCCTTCGGCACTAGATTGACCTTTAGCACGGCTTACCATCCTCAGACTGACGGGCAGTCCGAGCGTGCTATTCAGATCCTTGAGGATATGCTTCGAGGTTGTGTTCTTGACTTTAGTGGGTCGCGGGGAGAGGCACTTGCCCTTGGTGGAGTTTGCCTACAACAATAGTTTCCAGTCGAGTATCGGTATGGCACCGTTTGAGGCCTTGTATGGTCAACCTTGTAGGTCTCCACTGTGTTGGGCCGAGGTGGGTGATGCACCTTTGTTGGGCCCGAAGTTGGTTCGGGAGACCACGGAGAAAGTTGAGCTTATCCATAGGAGGCTTGTTACAGCCTAGAGTCGCCAAAAGAGTTATGCCGACCATAGGAGGAGGCCTTTGGCATTTGAGGCGGGTGATCATGTCTTTCTGAAAATATCACCTAGGCGGGGTTTGATGAGATTTGGGAAGAGTGGGAAGTTGTCCCATCGGTTTATAGGCCCTTTTGAGATCCTTGAGAGGATTGGTGAGGTTGTCTATCGTTTAGCTTTACCGCCGCAGTTGTCCGGGGTATATGACGTGTTTCACGTTAGTATGCTTCGGAAGTACGAGCCGGATTCATCGTATGTATTGGATTGGACCGACTTAGAGGTAGATGAGGATGCCTCGTATGAGGACAGACCGGTACGGGTGTTGGATAGGCGAGATCAGGTCTTGGGAGGCAAGACGATACCTTTGTGAAAGTTTTTGTGGAAGCATCACGAGTGGAAGAAGCCACTTGGGAACGTGAGTTGGAGGTCTGTGAGAAATATCCGGACTTGTTTGTTAATGTTTAACCATGTATTGAGAATTTTGTTGTATTGATAAACTTTAAGAGCATTGAATATGTCTTAAGTTGTAAAACATTATATATGTTTGGGAAAATTATTGATAAATTCTATTTAGAAGTGTTTTAGCCCAAGAAGTCCATGAAGGAATTTTTTAACCCATTTAGTCTCATGTATGTATAGTTTTATTCCATAAAGTCCTTTTTCTTGATTTACACTATTTTCTTGGACACTTATGCCCTTATATTTAATTTTGATACCCTTATAAATATTTTTTGAACGGTTAGCAATTTATGATGTGAACATTCATATTTTAAAATTGACATTGGTAGGAATGTAAAATTGGCCCGTGGACGGCCCGAAACCCGTCAGCGAGCCGGGGCGGGCCCGGCCCGTTGACAATGTGAATATTCACATTGACATGTTAACATTCACATTAATAGGAGTGTAAAATTGGCCCGCGTCCCGTGGTGGCGCGAAACCCGCCCGCAGTCCATGGGCGGCCCGGGGCGGGCCCGGTCCGGGCCATTGACAATGTGAATATTCATGTTAACATTCACATTGATAAGAGTATAAAAATTGGTCCGCGGCCCATGGGCGACCAAAAGCCCGCCCGCAGCCCGGGGTGGGGCGGGCCCGGCCCGGCCCGTTGACAATATGAATATTCACATTGACATGTTAACATTCACATTGATAAGAGTATAAAATGGCCAGCGTCCTGTGCGGCCAAAAGCCTGCCTGTGGCCCGGGGCGGGCCCAACCCGGCCCGTTGACAATGTGAATATTCACATTGATATGTTAACATTCACATTGATAGGAGTGTAAAATTAGTCCGCGCCCCGTGGCCGCCTGAAACCCGCCCACGACTCGTTGACAATGTGAATATTCACATTGATAAGAGTATAAAATTGGTCCGCGCCCCGTGGTTACCCAAAACCCCCACGGCCCGTGGGCAACCCGAGGCGGGCCCGGCCCGGCCTGTTGACAATGTAAATATTCATATTGACATGTTAACATTCACATTGATAAGAGTATAAAATTAGCCCGCGCCCCGTGGCTGCCCGAAACCCTCCCACGGCCCGGGGTCGGGCCCGACCCGGCCTGTTGACAATGTGAATATTCACATTGACATGTTAACATTCACATTGATAAGAGTATAAAATTGGCTCGCGGCCTATGGGCTGCCAAAATCCCGCCCGCGGCCCGGGGCAGGCCCGGCCCGGCCCGTTGACAATGTGAATATTCACATTGACAATGTGAATGTTAACATGTTAACATTCACATTGATAAGAGTGTAAAATTAGCCCGCAGCCCGTGGGGGGCCCGAAGCCCGACCGCAGCCTGAGGCGGGCTTGGTCCAACCCGTGACAATGTGAATATTCACATTGACATGTTAACATTAACATTGATAGGAGTGTAAAATTTGTCCGCTGCCCGAAGCTCGCCCTCGGCCCGGGGTAGGCCCGGCTCGGCTCATTGACAATGTGAATATTCACATTGACATGTTAACATGCACATTGATAGGAATGTAGAATTGGCCCGCGGCCCGTGGGCTACTCGAAGCTCGCCCACGGCCCGGGACAGGCTCGTTTGGGTCCGGGCCAGAGCATGTCCGAGACCCTAGGCTAGGGCCTAGGCCATCACTTTGAAGCCTAGCCCGGCCCATCGACCCGCTTAAGGCTCATTCAAGGCTCGGTCCGAGGCCCAGCCCACCTGAGGCACAATGTCTTTTTTTGTGGAAAATAATAAAATTTTGGTAGAAAAAATTAAAAAGAATTAAAAAAAAATGGCCAGGCCCGCCCAAGCCCGGCCTAAGCTCGAGCCTAGGCCCAGGCCCACCGGCCCGACTCGAGGCTGTCGTCTTCGGGCCGCGAGCCAATTTTACACTCCTATCAATGTGAATATTAATATGTCAATGTCAATATTCACATTGTCACGGGCCTGGCCGGGCCCGCCCCGGGCAGTGGGCGGGCTTCGGGCCTCCCCCGGGCAGTGGGCGGGCTTCGGCCCTCCCACGGGCTGCAGGCTAATTTTACACTCCTATCAATGTGAATGTTAATATGTCAATGTGAATATTTACATTGTCACGGGCCGGGCCGGGCTCGCCCCGGGCCGCCACAGGCTTCGGGCCGCCCATGGGACGCGAGTGAATTTTACACTCTTATCAATGTGAATGTTAACATGTCAATGTGAATATTCACATTGTCACGGGCCGGGCTGGGCCCGCCCCGGGCAGCGGGCGGGCTTCGGGCCTCCCACGGGCCGCGGGCTAATTTTACACTCCTATCAATGTGAATGTTAATATGTCAATGTGAATATTCACATTGTCACGGGCCGGGCCGGGCTTGCCACGGGCCGTCCACGGGCCGCGGGCCAATTTTACAGTCTTATCAATGTGAATGTTAATATGTCAATGTGAATATTCACATTGTCATGGGTCGGGCCGGGCTCGCCCCGGGCCGCCCACGGGCTTCGGGCCGCCCACGGGCTGCGGGCCAATTTTATAGTCTTATCAATGTGAATGTTAATATGTCAATGTGAATATTCACATTGTCACGGGCCGGACCGGGCTCGCCCCGGGCCGCGGGCTAATTTTACACTCATATCAATGTGAATGTTAACATGTCAATGTGAATATTCACATTGTACATGGGCCGGGCCCCTACACATTGACGATATGAACATTCACATTGACGGTATGAACATTCACATTAGGGGTATTTTGGTAATTATGTCACCCACAGGACCTATTGAAACATAAGAAAATAATATGAACTAAATAGAACATAAGTAGATACATTAGGGGTATTTTGGTAATTATGTCACCCATAGGACTTATTGAAACATAAGAAAATAATATGAACTAAATAGAACGTAAATAGATGAAAATGGTATTTTGGTCTTTTTATCTCAAATAGGACCTAATGGAATAGTCAAAAAGAATATGGGTTGAATGGAACATAAGTAATTAAAGATGGATTTATGGAAAAAGCTCCCTATATGTTTTGGTGTATGGAAATATTATGGAACTTGCCTTGAAATGGAAGTTTATTTTAGCATTGCATATGTTAATTCGGTTTTAGAAATGCAAATATATTGATTGGCATTGAATATGTAATTGAATGATGGAATATGTGTTGAAATTGGAAAATTTCAAAGGAATGCATGTTAATAGTGCATATTGGAGAATATGTTGTAATTGGCCCCTTGAGAAGGGATGGAGTGACCGGTAATGGGTCAGGTTGATGAATATTGAATTGTAATATTGTTGAGAATTGAGAAATCAAATTGTTGAAACTTATTTACCTAATTTCGGGGACGAAATTCCTTAAGGGGGAGAGGTTATAGCAATCCCGGTTTTCCGTTTCTTTGTTTATTGTACTTCGGACTTGGTTCCGTGAGTGTGTGGTTGTTATATTCTCATTTCTATCCTTTACTCTTTATATTTGAGTTTTGGGTTGTGTTGGGCAGGTTGGGAACAAGTTGGTTGTGTTTAGAAACCAAATGTTGATGCCCAGATTTTGGCCTTCACGCTCGAACGGGGCTTTTGACGCTCGAGTGGGCCCTTTGTTGTTGCTTCTCCACTCGAGCGGGAGTTTTGACGCTCGAGCGTGAATATTCATCTCCTAGTATTTTCTCTGCAGGTCATTAGACGCTCGAGCGGGACCTTTTGATTTTGTTCCTCCGCTCGAGCGGGGATTCTAACGCTCAAGCAGGGACCACGGTCTGCAAAACTTCTGGAAGTGTGCAATCGATGCTCGAGCGGCGCTTTTCACGCTCGAGTGTGAGTCTGTGTCTAATGCTCGAACGGGGAGTTCCACGCTCGAGCGGACCTACTTTTATATCAGTCCGAAAAGTGACTTTTTGGATCACTTTTCTTTGACTCGTTCTCTCTCTAACTTTTCAAAACCTCCATTGGAGAGCTCCTCACTCTAAACTTCAACTTCTCTCTGGGGTTTGATCTAGTTTGAGTGATCTCTTACCTTAAAGTCTTTGTAAAAAGTGTAGAGCTTGGCTTGGGCTACATTTTCATCCGAAAATCTTGGGTTTTGGAGCATTTCAAAATTCTTCATCTTCTCCATTTGGTCTCATCTTTGAGGTAGGGATAATTACTCATTTTTATGATCTTTGACATAAATTTTGGTCATTTTGATTTAATGTTGAAGTTGGGTGATTTTGGGTTTTAGGGTTTCAACATGAATAAAGAGGGGTTTTGCTATTTTGACCAATATATGTATATCTTGGGTCTTAAAATGAGCTTATTGATGTTGTTGTTAATATGTGAGCCTTTGGGTCAATATTCAGAAGATAGGGAGGAAAGCCCTAATTTTATGATATGAATTAATTTCCATAATTAATTTGGGAAGTTATGGAAATATGAATTTGAGTTAAAAATAATGAAATTGGTTTATTATGAGATTGAATGGTGGAGTTGGATTTATTAATCACTCACCTTCGAAAATGTCGGTAATTTATTTGTTGAGGCGTTTATTATCTGTTTAGAAACAATTGCTTTGGGCTATCGGTAGAGGATAGTCTTGATTGTTGTAGACACTGCATGATGATTAGGTGAATTAAAACTAATCGGTTGAATATGTCATTGAATATGACGGTTGGAATAATACATCGAATTTGTGTATTGATTGATCGTGCATATGATAATTGTTTATATACATTGTATTGTGTGGGAGGAGTTAGGGGATGTATTTCACAGTTTGGGAGGAGATAGGGGATGGACTCCTAAACCGGATATTATTTGGGAGGAGATAGGGGATGGACTCCATTGATACAGCAAATCTGTGTATCATTTGTGAAGTATGAAAGTGTTTAATATGAGTTGTTATCTCATGTAGATTGTGAATTACGGAAGTGTTTTATTATGAGTTATAATCTCATTTAAATTGTTGATATTGGAAAGGTTTTTAACATGAGCCGTAGTCTCATGGGAATTGTTTGGCCAGGTTCTGAGCCATGTTTATAAATTGAAATTATTAAGTATAGGAAAAATGGAAATGAAACATGGACATACCTGTTATGAAATTGGGTTGTGCTGTATGTTGGCTTATATTGGTTAAACATTTATCAAATACTAATGTTTTAGTTATTGCTCATATTATGTTTAGCATATCTCTACTGAGCGTTGGCTCACCCTATATGGGGCATCATTTTCAGGTTCAGGTGACATGTCACCTCCAAGGAAATAGCTTGGGAGGCTTGAGGCTGATAACTCTTTTTTTTGTTGCCTCTTTGGTATATTACATGTATATCAAGCCATGAGCTTATTTTGTGTAAAGAGTTAGAATTTTATTTTTGTTGAACCCAAGTGTTGACTTGGAAAGTTGTAAGCCTATAGGGCATTTACTTTTGTTGTCAACATGTAATATCTTTTGTAAGAGTACTCTGATGAATGGCATTATGTTTTACTCTCTTAAGTTTATGGATGTAATGAATGCATGTTTTATGGGTTTATTTTGAGGGCGTTACAAAAAAACTCAGATTTTGATCGTTGTAACAAAATAAATTTTGAATTTTCTTAATTTAAACTCTAATTATTTATTTTTTTTATTTTCAATATGAACCATTGATTTATTTTCGTTGAGTAATATTGATAAAAAAAAATGATATTTTAATCATTAAATTCAATGTAAATGTATTAAAAAAAACCTAAAATACTAATTTTCGTTGAGTTTTACAACTAAAATATCATTTTTTTGGGTTAATTTTTACTTAACGAAAATAGAAAAATAGTTTAAATTGAAAACAAATTAAAAGACTATAGCTTAAATTGATAAAATTAAAAATTTATTTTGTTAAAAATATCAAATCTTTAGATTTGATATTATAAATAAATATCGTAGTAATATTCACAAATTAGCAAGTTAATAATATAACTTCAAAAAAAAAAAATTCTATTTATATATAAAATTCATAAAAAAAACTTGAGAAAAATAATGTGATATTATTATTATGATAAATAAATTCTTCTTTAATAATATTTTGTTTTGAAGTGAAAGATCATATATAAAATTTTTGATAACATCACTCTTTTGAAATATATGGCCATTTTTTAAAAATCATTTTATTACTCCAAATATATGATATTATAATGAGCTCGTTTGGAAAGTTGATTATTTTTAGTTGATTTTTAGTATTTTGACTATTTTAATTTGATTAAAAAAGTTGTGCTTGGGAAGATAATTGACTTTTTTTTTTATAATTGATTTAATAGTTGTAAGAGAGAAAAAATAAAATAATTATAATTTAAATGTGACATTTTATCTTATTAATTATTTTAATATATTTTATTTCTGTTAACTATTTCAATCTAAAATCTTATTTCCAAACAGGACCAATATAAGATAAATTAAAATTTTCATTTTTATAGTTGGACCCAAATTTTAATGAAAAAAAATTGGGAGTTCTAAATTAAGAGCTCTAATAGTTCTAGTTGGTGTGTGTGAATCTCATATGATGTAATATTTTGACCTTAATTTTTTTTTATTTTTCATATCATTAATACTCTTTTAAAACTCCTAAATTAAAAAGATATATCATTTCTGAATTTTAATTTTGTCTTTTTCATATAAGTTGGTCCAATTTTAATCAGTAATCAATCATATGGTTTGTGGCAGATGGACCAGGCAGTAAGATTGGGGTGCGTCCAAGCCCCACAACTCAAGCACATTCAGCAATAGGCGGCGGCGGCTACAGTTCTGTATTTTGTTTCTTTTTTTAAAAATTTTATTTTGTGTGTTATTTTAGTTCATACCATTTTAATTAGTTTGATTTCGACTCTTAATTTTAAATTTTATATTAATTTGATTCAATTAATAATTTTTATTACATTTTTTTAAAGAAAATTGATCGCTGAGTTGATTAAGATTAATTAATTGTTGAATAAATTTACAATTTTTTCTTATAAAAGCATGACACATAATAATTATAATCACTTAGACTAAATTACATAAAATTATAAATTCAAGATAAAAAAGGAACAAAATGATGCAGAAGTCAAAATTGGCTTATTTGAAAACTTGGCTATTTTAGTTGATTTTTTGGCTATTTTAGCCTAACAATATTTTGAGATGGTAGTTGGCTCTTTTTTTTTTTTTTTTTTTCTTTCTTTCTCTTCTTTTTTTTTTTTTTTTTTTTTTTTTGTAGTTGATTTGATGAGTATGAGAAAAAAAATAAAATGATTATGGTTTGGATATAATATTTTATTTGATTGATCTATTTGTCTTTTATTACTATTTTAGCCCAACCCAAAATCTTGACTATAAGATGCTGGGAATAACAAGGTTTTTCCTTTTTTTTTTTTTAAGTGACATTCGAAGATGCAAAAATATACTAATTAATGGGATTAATTCATTTAATTAAAATTATTGCACCTCATTAAGAGTCAATGGTTTTAATATTTCTACTTATATATAGGTCTTATTCTCTGTGTGTCTATTTATTAGGACTTTTTCTCTCATTTTGGAGTTTTTTTTGTATTGATTATAGTATTTGATTTGATTTTTATGACTATGGTTGTAAGTCAAAGTTTAATCAAGTGCTCTAATACAAAATTTAAAAATTTTAAAAAAAATTATAAACAATTCATTAAGTTACACTAAATATTCCATCACTAATGGTAGCCTAATAATTTTGGAATATTGACTTGGTCTTGTCACCTTGACATACATCTAGAATGAATCTGGACAAACATTGACCTTTTGGATAAAAAATTTAAGGTTATGTAGCATTGCATATTTCAACCATAACACGAAAAAAAGCTGAGCAATTGAGAGAAGAATGAACAAAGTCACCCATTCTTCCTCTGACAACTTCGTTTTTTGCAACCGCCCATTCATCCTCTTCTCCTCTCTCTCTTCTATTGCCCCGGTTGTCACCAACACCACTTTCGGCAACTTCAATCACCACTGCCCTGGTTGTCACCAACACCACTTTCGGCAACTTCAATCACCACTGGAAGGGGGACAACACAATTTGGGAAAACTCTCATGCCACCATAGAAATAATTAAATAAATAAATAAAAGAAGAGAAGAAGATTCAAAAACCGAACCCATATTCAAAACCCCCACAAAATAAAGAGTCCAGCTCATATTTATTGTGTACTTGATTATTCAAGGCTTGGAATATAATTTGGAAAAATAATTTGAGGGTTGAAGAATTGAAATTTGAAAAAGATTTCTAGAGTCAATAATGGTTGAATTCTATGAAAGTGGGGTGGGAAAGAGTGAGATTTTGGATTGAAAGTGAGATTTGTGTTTATAAAATACTTATACCTCGTTTGGGAACATATTTTTTTAGTAACTTTTTGATTTTTTGGCTAAAATATGATGTAAAAAAAATTAGTCTGTTTGGGATGACTTTTTGATTTTTTATGAAAAGATGTGCAAAAAGTAGAGAGAAAAGAGAATCTTTGACATTTTAGTATAGGTTGTTGGCTTTTTGATTTTTTTAGTGACTTTTTAGCTTTTTGGCTAAAAAAGCCACTTGCCAAATGAGGCTTTAGTATACGAAAATAAAAGAAATAGAGTCACAGATTCATATTCAGATTTGTTCTAGTCTCGCCTTGAGGATTTGGGTCTCGTTGGTTGCCAATATACGCGGTTGGCCTCCTGACCTCATCGGAAAACTCTTATGTCACCACTGCTGCCGAAGCCTCTGAAATCAATGAGGTTAGTGTTTAGCCATCGTTGCTCGAGACAGAAGGGAGCTCACGGCGATGACGCTGGTAGGGTTGGGGTGGAGGAGAGGATGCTGGAGGGCACCAGCTATGGAGTCACGGTAGTGGGTGGTTGCAGTGAAGGGTCGCCGAAAAGTGATCGAGTATGCGGAAAAAAAAAAAAAACCTAAAAAAATGAGGCTATGTTTGATTTGATTTTTCAAAAAATATTTTTCAATATATTTACGTTAATTTTTAGTGAATTCAATTTACGAGTATGGAAAATATTCAAAATATAATTTTCTATTAAATTTAATGATTAAAATATTATTATGTTCGTCAATTTTACTTAACTTGATAAAATTAAAAATTCAGAAACTCTTTATTTTGGAGAAATATGTCATCCTCCATTTCATCACTCTCAATTACACCTTTAATAAGGTGACAAAATTTTGAAAGGAGAGAAAAGAGTTTGAAGAGAGTTGATTGATTGTTATTGTTTGTCACTTCTTTAGAGGTGCAATTGCGGGAAAATTATTAGGTACTCCCTTAATACCACGTGTTTATATTGTTGAGTTCACCCATGTGGATAGAAGTAGCCACTATTGTTGACATTGGTTGGCACAAATGTAGAAAAGCCACCGATTGTTGACAATGGTGAGAGAGTAGCTTGGGAGACAAGCCGTCATAAGGAGGTGGCAAGCTATACCTTCACGTGGGAGAGGTATGGGTTGTTTGTCTTCAACTCCATCTATATATTTGTGTTAACTTGCAAGAGGAAAGATATATAAGGGAGGGAAGAACACAAGTGATATACAAGTGAGTGTATATCTCTGTGAGAGTGAGAGGAAAACCACAGAGTGTAAGGTAGTAGAGAGTGTGTGTGTTGAGTGAGAGAGTCTCCTCCTCTGTGTAATTTATATTTGTTTTAGTGGAAATTTCCGGTTCTCTCCATGGACGTAGGCATTGAGGACGAACCATGTAAATCTTGTGTCCATTATTTTGTGTTTGATTTTTGGTAGTTCAAGTGGGTTGCCTTAAAACCCAACATATATTCCTTCACTAATCATCATTCATCATACTCCTCAATCACCCAACATAAAACCATAATACCCCATGTTCTCCACCAATCATAATACCAAATGGGGAATCTTATAAAACTCTTTATTTTGTTACAAAGATCAAACTTTTATTTTTTTGTTTCTTGTATTTTTTTTTGGTTCGATTTTATTTTTAAGGACTTATTAAATATATATATATATATTGTTTTCTTTTTTGCTTTTAAGTATACTTTTCCGGTAAGTGTAGACATCCCCGAACGTCCCGGGAGGGAATCCCGTTCTGTTCATTTGGGGTTCACTACAACTCAGGACTCAATGTCACGATCATGTATCTAATCTCGCAGAGTGCAATGCAAGACCGATGAATCATCAAAGAGTCCAAATCCGGCAAATCGTTTTTGAAAACAGATTTTTTTTGAAAGAAGTGTCAAACATGGACTGCTTTGCCAGATACAGAGTCGCCACCTAAATATTTTATTTTGGGGAATTTAGGAAACCCTGACTCGTTGCCTAAGGCCACGTGTCCGTCATCACCAAAGTTACCTCGGCTCGGGAACTTGGGTACGATTGGGGAAGGTCACTTCGTGAGCACCCTGATCAAAGATCAGCCTCTACTACCCATGATATCGAGTTTTGAAAACATTATGTGCTCTTATTTCGGTTAATTAGCTAGAATTACTATGTGATGCGCACAACACACAAGTATAGACTAGATCGCCTAATTTGGAACAAAGCATCGCATATCCGTTTGTTTGGAAATGGTTTGAAGTTTGCTATTCGCAAGTAGGCTAAATCACGGATTTCAATGAATTGTCCCAATTCAGGTAATCCAACCTTCAGCCACAAGCATTCAGGCAATTATATCATGTAAGCAATTAGCCTCATGGCAAGCATGCTGTCATGTTAACATTCACATACGTGCAAGATGCTAAAGCAATAAACACTCACAGTGTACTCCGAGCCAAAACAGGAAACTAGTTAGTGATCATGCATGATCCTAGTTCATGTTAAGATGGCTAATGCAACACATACAGAATGTAGCTAGAATAGGCTCGGCTAATCTAAGGATGGCATGTGAATTCAACAACTCGATGCACGTATTCAAGTTGGAATTGAAATACTATGCAGTTAGTATGATGCGCCGAGCCCAATGCATGCAATACAAATGAATGAATGCAAACATGCATAGCATAAGGTATGCTAAATCAAATATGCCCTAGAACTAACCATCATAAGCGGTTAAATAAAAGGAGAAAGAAGTGGGGGTTGGAAGACATGCATCACACACACGCACGCTTATTATAAAATTCACCCTCTCGACGGAGGGTCCGAAAGAATAATACAAACCAAATAAATAATTAACTACTCTAGCTAATTAATTATTACAGACCACTTAACTAGTTAAGCAAATTAACCAAGCTAATAAAGCGGTAAAGCAGCCTCGGGAAGAGGGACAAATGCACGCATGCTCGGCTCCGCTCGGAAATCCATCACCATACTCATATTACCTCTATTTGTACTGTTCTGCATTTCTGAAGACTGCACAAGTCTCAATAATGCTCCTGAACCATCCCCTGAAGGTTATGGGATGCCACCGGCCATGAAAACATGGTCATCGACCAAAAGTGGGGCCATCGGCCACAAATACATAGTCGGCCGGCACTAAAGATGGCCGACCGACCATCTCTTCCTGCAGGATCCTGTTTTGCTGCAGCAGAGGACAGACAAGACATGGCAATGTATTTTCAAAGCAATGTGTGCACCACCACCCTCCCCATCATGTTTGAGACTCAAAGGAGTATGGTTCTCGACCTTCGGGCCACCAATCACGCATTTCAATGCATGATGGCCAAAGGTGCCAAGTGTGCATTTTAATGTCAAATGAAATGCACACAAAACACATAATAGATCCTAACCTCTATCATGATTGATCAAGAGGCAAGAAATGCAAATATGCATAATGCTATGCAACCTAAACATGCAAGCAAGCTAATGCAATATGAGCTTACAAACAAGCAATGTTACGCAAGGCAATTAGCATATAACAATATGCAAAGACAAGCATGCAAATAAGCATGTGACTTCATTCAATCATGTAACAACATGTGAGGCAAATATGTAACAACATGTTAAGCAATGTAAAAACCAAAAGAATGCATGCCAAATGCACTATCACTTAAACATGCAACAACAGATTGATAGGCCAAGTATGCGACAACATGCAAGGCAAGCATGCGACAACATGCAAGGCAAGCATGCAACAACATGCGGGAATGGTCTTAAACCAAAATGGGCAGCTCTCAAATAAGCCCAAATCAGTGGCCAAAGTATTAAGAAAATGAGGACAAATGTACATACAAACATGCATGTATAAATGGCCCAACACTTAAGCATCAAAGGGTGACTTTTAAGCACACTTAAAAAGAATGAAAAGCATGCAATGTACAACATGTTAAGCTCTGAAATCATGCCATGATGATGCCAAATCAACCAAACTACACAAGCGCAAGCATGCAAGAAAGCTTAAAGCTTGAGACTAGCCAAAGGGTTCAAACCATGGCTATACAAAGCAAGCCCCAAAGGGCCAAGAGGACTTAAAACAGTCCTAAAATATGGCAAAGTAAGCCTAAAATATGCAATGACCAAAGCTAAAACAAGCCAAATCGAAGGGGCAAAACATGAGGCAAACAAAGCCACCAAAGAGGTGTTACACTACACCTATCAAAGCCAAACATGGCATGACTTAAGCAATGGAAAACAGAGTTAAGGCATAGTAAAACAAGCCCAAATACCCACTTAGATGGCAACCCAAAGGCCTACACATGATGGCACGCATAATGACACATTTGTGAGGTATAAAACACAAACCATTTAAAGCATCAAAGGGGCAATAAGTGCAAGTATAGGAGCATGCTATATGGACTGAAATACATTATAAGTGATGCCAAACCACTGAAATGATGCAAGTAGAGCATGCTAGAGGATTCAACTCAAATCAAAGCCTACAAGCTAGATTACTGGTAGCTATACAAAGCAAGTCATGGATGACCCAAGCAACCAAATTAGACCTCAAGCATACCAAAACATGGCTAAAAGCTTCTTGAAGCCAAGCCAAATCATGCTAGAAAGACATGTTACAACATGATGCATGTTAGGCCAAATCATGGGATTACAAGACAAGTATACAAAGCATGCATGGCGTGTCTAAACCAACTCAAAATAGAGGTGTATCATGGCAAAATAAGGCCTAATACATACTGAAATGAAGCTAAAACAAGTTAGGCAAGTATGCTACAACATAAGCCATTTATGCAAGCATTAAAGACAACATGGAGAGGGGATGACCCTCTCCTATTTAGGACCTCAAAACCACCTCTCCACCACTAAAACTCCTCTGGATTTCATTGGTAGAGGGGTCATGCAAAGACCAAAACAATGGCTAAAATGGATGGCCTAAAACAAGGCCTAACAAGGCCTTGGAGGGGGGAAACAACCCCAAACCTCAAAGTGACCTTAAACACAGTTCTAAAGCACACAAAATTAAAACTTTTATCAGTTATAAGTTAAGCTTAAAAATGGATGCAAGATAGGTTAAAAGCTTGTGCAAAAATGGGAAATAAAAAAGGTAGTTCTCACTCTTGAAGAACACTTCAAGAACACCAACTCCAGCACCTCCTTCTGATCAAAACCAACTCAAAAACCCTAAAAACAACCCCTCAGCACCTCAGTAACCAAAGCATGGTGTAACACTAGGTGCCTTAGTGCAAAAATAAGAACAAAATACACTTTAGGGCACAAAACACAAACACAAATGTAAAGAGAGGGAACTATAGATAGATACAAAATCTTCTAACCTAATTCTCAGAACCTTTGAGAAGGAGGAGGGCCTCCCCTCTTATAGGAATTCAATTCCTAAGCTTCTTGGAGAAGCTACCACAAGGAGAGCAAAGGTAAAATGGATGCCAGCTGTGCTAGCTGGCACAAAATATCTGCATAAAGCAGATGAACAGGGTTCGGCCAGCAAAAATGGCCGATCGACCAACACATGGCCGTCGACCAAATAAGTGCCGACCGGCCAACGCTTTTGGCCGGTGGCAAGAAAAAGGGGCCGATGGCCTCATGCCATGGCCGGTGGGGTGTAGGGATGGCCAACAAGTCACCTTCTTCCCTCAGAAGCAAAAACACAAGTGTTTGGTCCATGACCAAGCACAAAACAGACAAGTTGAGAGATCTTGAGGCAAGGCGCGTAGCCGAGACCTCTGAGAACTCAAAATGAACACGAACATGGATAATCATCGAGTGTTCAAACGATGACGTCCAAGTCTTGAGGACGGTCAAAAATAGGGTGTCTACAGTAGCGTCGTGGAAGGCTTTTCCACGTTACGAATTTGTCAAGTTCTTGAGATTTTTCCAAGTCTTCGGCTTTGGCAATTTTGATTTGTTTGATATCACCCTCTACTTTCTTTCTTTTTTTTGTACGTTCTTTTAAAAAAAATAAAATAATAAAAAATTGGTTAACCTATTTCTCAAAATAAACCATCTTTTTTTTTTTGATCAGCAAACAAAGAAGAAAATATATATAATGAACACAAATACATCAGTACATAGCAATTGAAACCAAAAAACTTGGCACCAATGAGCTAGCCCGAACATCCGCTAGTAATACAACCTTGGTGAGAAACCAACAAGAGGAAAACCAACAGGAAACAGGAGAATAGCAGCATAAACCAGAGAGAATAAACCAGCAAGAGTCACCCAGCAGAATAACCCACAAAATATATCAACAACATAGCAGCATGCACTAGCAGACAGTAGAAAGAGAACCAAACAGTAGCAGCAGAGTCTGAGAAAAGCAGCAGAGTCCGAGAAGAAGAAAAGAAATTAGCACCAAAATAGGCACCAGGAAAATGCACCTACCGGAGAAGAAAAGCGACAAGAAATAGGACAGGCCGGCTTCAGCCTATCCTTCTTCGACAAAACTTATTTGTTGAAAGTTATAAAAAAGTCATTGACTGAAAAAGGTAGCTTCACATCAGCAGCTCTAACCCACATAGCAGTCCTGGTTTAATTATATCACATAGACCAAACAGATCAGGTTGTAATTCAGAAAACACACCTCATCCTGTGTTTCCAAATAGACCACAAGGCAGCAATAGTAAAACATTCCAGACTTTTCTCTCAAAGCTATTACCCAAAAAAACTAGCCCAAAACTATAAAACTCCATCCACTGTTGCTGGCATACCCACTGAGATCTCCACCATAGAAAGATATCAGTCCACACCCTCCATACAAAAGGACACCACAACAAAACATGATTTACCGACTCCGCTTCAGCTTTGCAAAACACACATTGGGTATTAGCAGCAATCGGAATGACACCAATCCGCTGTAGGTAAGAGGACATTTTTAACCTTCGCCTCCAAGCTAACCACACAAAAGCTTTTGCTCTAGGAGTAGAGACACTCTGCGAAATCATCTTGGAGATAGTACCAAAATCCGTAGATTGTAGACTGTTTTCACACCACCTATAGGCAGATGACACGCTGAAACAGCCCGAGTTTTCAGCCCCCCAACAGAACGCATCAACCTTATCTGCTCTTAACTCCGGAGTGTTATTTACCAAATTAACCAAATGAACCACCTCTTCCTTTTCCCAATCTCAGAGCATTCTATTGAAGCATTCCTCCCAGTCATGTAGGCTCCTTCTTAATTCAATCACTTGCTTAATTATTTTTAGCTTATCAGAAGAGATACGATATAGTCGAGGAAAATCATCTTTTAAACATCTAACACCAGCCCACTTATCCTCCCCAAACAGAGTTCTATCCCATTACCCACCAATATGAAAGTATTGCTAATAAAGAAACTGTGCAAGGCAGGGGTGGAAGTTGCCACTGAGAGAATATCCTTCCATAACCGGGAATGCATCTGGAAGGCTTCCATATTTGGATACCACTTGCTTCCATGAATGTTATATTTCCTACATAAAACTTTCTTTTACAACAGATTCTCATCACCGCCAAACCTCCACCACCACTTAAGTAGCAAGCAGGCGTTAACATCCGTAAGACTCTTGATGCCTAACCCTCCTTTAATAATACTTTTCATAACTTCAGACCATTTAACCATGTGTATCTTGCTCTTAATCACGGATCCACCCCATAGAAAAGCGGCTTGAATTTTGTCTAACTCTTTAGCAACTGTTTCAGGCATCTTAAATAATGAGAGATAATATATTGGGAGGCTGGATAAACTGCTTTGATAAGAGTTAGTCTTCCTGCAAGGGATAAAACCTTCTTTTTCCAACTGGCCAACTTGACTTTGACTCGATCCACAACAGGCTTCCAAGTCTTCAACCTTCCTGGATTAGCCCCAAGAGGCATCCCAACGCTAATGGAAGCTTTTGACACTTACACTCAAAACAAACCATCTTGTAGTTTTCTTAACTGTGAAAAGAGATATATACGAGTTATATATATGTAGTAAATGATTTATAAGTGAACCATAAAAATTCAATTTGCACCCATAATCATTGGGTGCATCTTCTTTTTTTTTTTTTCCCCTCCAATTCCTTTCTCTCTATCTCTCTGAAAATGTTGAGCAAAGCCTCTTCTTCCCATTTTTATAGCATCTTCTTCTTCTTCTTCTTCTTCTTCTTCTTCTTCTTCTAGTTCATAATGTTGATGTTCATCATAGTCCAACCAGTTACATCTACAAGAAAACTAGCCGGCAGTAAGTTCTCTCTCTGTTATATATTTTATCATTGATTTTTTTTAAAAAAATTTTATATCTATTATTTCTTATCGAGGTGATTTTTGTATGATCGCTCTTGACCCACATGACCTACAAGAGAATAGATGAGCCTTGGGTGTACACGAGTGTGGTGATTAGTTGAAAACCTCTCCGACGATGATTAAAATTGCTAACTTGGAGTAGAATAATAAATCTAAAAATGATATTAAAAAGACAGATCTAGTATTTTGAATATTGCTTATCCTATCATATATGCACTGGCCTTTTATAGGCGGTTTTCATACATGAACCATTAGTACTGGTGGTTTCTATCAATTTCACACAATTTTTGAACTATATAATTAAGATATTATATTGTGATTTTAACATATTTCATTAATTTACATAATTTATATAATTAAAAAAAAATCTTACTATATTGATATGTTTATAATATGTAAAATAAGTGAAAGTCATCATAAAAATTGTAAGAACAGTTATGAATTAAAAGGTGAATCAGAAAATTTTGGAAAATTAAAAATAAAAAAAATAAAAAAACTCAGGATTTGATTCTTATAAAAAAATAAACTCTGAATTTTAATTTTGTTAATTTAAACTTTGATTTTTTGATTTATTTTATAATAACTATCGACTTATTTTCGTTAAGTGAAACTAAATAATATATATAATAATAATAATAATAATAATAATAATAATAATCATCATCATCATTAAATTCAAAGTAAGTGTATAAAAATATCTAAAATATTATTTTTCGTTGAGTTTAACAATTAAAATATTTTTTTCAATTAATTTTACCTAAGGAAAACAGGTAGATGGTTTAGAATGAAAATAAATCAAAAAATTTAGTTTAAATTGACAAAATTAAAAATTGAAAATTTATTTTCTTAAAAAGATCAACCCTTTATATTTTTTTGGTAAATTTTTAAAGAATTTTTTAAATTTTAAAAGGGGTCATTCTATGAACATTGTAGAAATATTCATAAATTAGCAAGCTAATAATATAATTTTGAAAAACTGGCTACTCTCTCTCTCTCTCTCTCACTCACACACACACACACACACACACATATGGCCAGTTGTTTTTGTTTTTTTTCATCATCTTATATCTCCAATTATATGATATTACAATATAGGGTTCATTACATTTTTCATTTTTAATTTAATTTAAATTTGATTTTAATTCTTTAATTTTATATTTGGTCAAAATTTTCTCATAATAAAATTTTAAATGCTTTAAGAATAAGTACAAAAGTTTTTCTTGAAAGGTGCCGCACATATCACTCTACTATTATCAAAATATCCTTAGTGAGTAATTTAATATTTTAAATTTTAAAATAATATAATTTTTGATCTAGATGTCGATTTTTGATAAAATTAATATTTTTAGAATTTTTTCATCAACATCTATCAAGCAAAATTCATGAAATTATTGATTACCAAATTACCGCCAACATTTGTTGAACTATTGATTATGAAATTCGTAAAAAAAAATTTAAAAAAAATTACCCTCGAAATTGACGTAAATAAGTAATATGTTACTTTTATTTCACAATAATATGTATTAATTACTAAAGTAACAATTTATTGTCTTTTTTAAACAGAGTATCAATTATAAAAAATAAAAATAAAAAAACAGAGTATGAAAGGAAGCTCTACAAGTTTTTTTATTGCGAGTTCATAAACAAATCAACAATAATTCAACATACCTGAAGAAAACTTTACAAATAACAATCAATAAACTCAACAAATTAATCAACAAATTCCTTCCAATCTCACCAAATTTTCGATCAATATGCCCAATATTTCAACCAAACTTTCCTTAGTCACACTAGTTTTTCTACACCCAACACTACCTTCATCAAAACCCAACCAAGACCCAAAACATACTTTCATTGCAACAATGGCATAAAAACTTCTTCCTCTCAGAATCTTTCTTCTTCTTCTTCTTCTCTTCTTCTCTTCTTCTTTTTGTTAGGTCCTATCTTGTCAAACCCCGCGGACAAACTTGTTTGATTGAGTTTTAATTTTCTGTGCATTTTTGTCTTCCTCGCTCGAGCGAAGGGCTGCGTCTAGCTTACAACCTGAAAGAGGTAAATGTACGCTCGAGCAAAGCATTGGTGGCTCGAGCGAAGATCAATGTACGCTCGAGCGAAGATCTGGTGGCTTGAGCGAAGGATTGCGTCCATACAAAAACATGAAGGAGTTTATTCCTCGCTCGAGCGAAGAGTTCGTGGCTCGAGCGAAGGCACTAGTAGAAATCACGCAAGATAAGCTCCTCGCTCGAGCGAGACAAGCTTCGCTCGAGCGAGCTCAGAATCCGGATTTCTACAAGTGATTGGTTTCTTTCAGAACTAGGATTCTTTTGGCTTTCTATAAGAAGATGGTTTTCTCCTAAAACTAAGGGACTGGTTTTTAGATCTGATTCAAGAATTCTAGAGTTTTGTTTGAAGTTTTCTTCTGAGATTTTTGTTAGTTTTCCTTGATGTTCTTGAGAGAGTTCTAAACTTATGTATTGAGATTCATACATCAAGGAGGTTGATACTTTACATTCAAGAGAGTTCTCTTCGGTGGCTTCCGAAGATCAAGACGTAGAGTTTCAAAAGGCGTTTGATTCTTTACGTAGTCGTTAATTCGACAAGTGAAGTTGTGGAATCAACTTCAGAATTGATCAGTCCCGTGACGAAGGTGTGGTGAAAGAGTTGCAGAAGATTCGAGGACAAATTGACTGGGTTGGGTAATTTGTGTATTATCTTTGTAATCTTTCTTCCTTCAGTAGTGGATTGATTAGTGGCGGTTCGCCCGTGGTTTTTTATTACAATTGAAGGTTCTTCAATTGTGGTTTTTTCCACGTAAAAAATCGTTTGTGTCGATTTATTGTTTATTCCTAAAAACAAACAATCTAAAATCACTCTCGTAAGTGCTTGTTGATTTTAGATTGAGTGTTTTGAATATTTGGGATTTGGAATATTTTTCTTGATCTAATCACGAATCACTTAGGATTTTCAATTGGTATCAGAGCGGGTCACTCTTTGTTTTATCAAAACTATAGGAGTGTGATTTTGTGTGACTAGTATCATGGATTCTATTCGTGAAGGTAACTCGACTCATAGACCCCCTTTACTAGACGGTACAAACTATTCTTATTGGAAAGCTCGTATGAGAGCATTTTTAAAATCCATCGATGAGAAAGTTTGGCACTGCGTAATCTTTGGGTGGAGTGAACCTACAATCACCGTTAATGGCATTGATATTCCTAAACCCCTTGATAAATGGGACACAACTGATTACCAGAACTCGAGTTGGAACAGCAAGGCTCTCAACTCCCTCTTCTGCTCTGTCACACCTGAAGAATTCCGTCGAATTTGCACGTGTGAAATAGCAAAAGAGGCGTGGGATATTCTTGAAACAATTCACGAAGGTACTACCTCTATTAAAAGGTCAAAACTTCAACGTCTCACCTCTGCCTTTGAAACCCTTTTTATGCGTGACGATGAGACGTTTGATGATTTCTATGCAAAACTCAGTGATATCGTGAATTCCTGTTTCACTCTCGGTGAAAAAATCCCGGAAGCGAAAGTTGTTGGAAAAATTTTGAGGTCCCTTCCAAAGAGGTTCCAATCAAAGGTGACAGCCATTGAGGAGGCTCAGAATGTTGATACCCTCAAGCTCGATCAATGGGTTGGAAATTTGCAGACTTTTGAAGCCCACCAAATTTCAAAGAAAAAGCAAAAGAAAGTATGGCTTTCACGAGTGCTCATGAGACTGCAAAACCTCCGGAGACTAAATTTGATTTAGAGTCTGAGATGACGGCTATGATTACAAAACAATTTTAAAATTTTTTTGAAAAAGAATCCTAATTTCAGAGCCCCTATTTCAAAAGATAAGAGTAATGATAAACCCAAAACTTTTCCACCAAAATTTGCTCAAACTACTGAAAAGAAGATTGTAAGGGGGCCAGGGGTCAAGTGCTATGAATGTCAAGGGTTTGGCCATATGTCCCTTGAATGCCCTTCGAAAAAGAATCGGAAGAAAGTCTACACTGTAACTTGGGATGATGAAAGCGGGTCGGAGCAAGAACCGAAGAACCTGAATCTGGTGAAGATGGGGATAGTGCTTTCATGGCATTTTGGGCCACGTTTCTCAACCTCTTCCAAAGCCTTCGGAATCAGCTCGTGGTCAGAACTTGCATCATGCTCCCCTTTGATGGGACTAACTACCTGTATTGGAAAATCAGAATGAGGGCTTTTCTGAGAGCTTTTGAACCAGAAGGTTGGCAAGCCATTGAAGAAGATACAGAAAGTGCAGATAATCCGGGCAATCAGAGAGCCCTGATCATTATTCGTGGAGCAATCTCTAATGAAGAACAGCAACGGGTTGTTCACTGCACAAAGGCTAAAGATGCATGGGAAATTCTGAGCCAATTCCATGAAAGAAGAGATTCACCTCCACCTCCATCCAGCAACTTGTCTGCCTTGGTTGCTAGATTGGATGAGGTCAAGGAGAATGAGGAGCAAAGAGAGGATGATGAAACATCTGAAGACATTGATGAGATCAATGGCGATGAACTACAACAAGCTTACGAGAAGCTGTACGAGGAATCTCTGAATTTGTCTAAAACCAACGACAAACTCTCTCTCAAGCTCAAAACATGTGAGAGTGAGAATGTCCGGCTCAAAGGAGAACTCTTGACAGCAAAACAGAATGTCATCAAGATCTCAAGTGACAGGCAAGACTTATGTGGAAAACTTCTATCCTGTGAAACTGAAAGGAATGAACTTCTGAAGGTGTATTCCACATATGAAGAAAAGCTTGAAAGTCTTGAGTTGTCACAAGCTGCATTGGAAGAGAAAGTCAGTCAGAAAGATGAAGAACTCCGTATTGCTAGAGCAACAATTGCCATGTGGAACAAAGGTTCCAGATCTCTAGAAGACATACTCGGGTCTCAACAAATGGGTTCTGACAAAAGAGGGCTAGGCTATGGTGCGACAGCTCACAAGGGACAGGCCTCTACCTCACATAACTGAAGACTCAAGCAAAGGGAAATTGAAGGTAGACCAGGTTGATCCCTCTTCATCAAGCAAAAGCAGGTAAGATCAACAAAAGGGAGGTAAAACCTGTTTTTATTTGTCATCACTGTGGTAGGTATGGCCACATTCGTCCTTACTGTTTGAACTGTTTGGTAAGGTGTCTCAAAAGGGTAGAAATTCTAATACTTTTTGGGTTAGGAGACAACCTTACATGTCTAGGCAGAACACCAAGACTAAAAAGATTTGGGTTAGAAAAGATGATTTGACTTGTTTTGTTGCTCACACTGCTCTAAAAGCACGTGACTCACACATGTGGTATCTTGATAGTGGGTGCTCTCGTCATATGTCCGGTAACAAATCCTACTTCACCTCTCTTGAAAAATATGAAGGAGGAATTGTTACCTTTGGAGATGGCGGCACTTCTAGAGTCATTGGTAAGGGCTCTATAAGTGTTGCTGGTCTTCCCAAGCTAGATAATGCCTTACTTGTTGATGGCCTTAAAGCAAATCTTTTGAGCATTAGTCAAATGTGTGATTCCCATCATGAAGTATTGTTTTCAAAAGATAAATGTGAAATTTTGGATAAAAAGGGAAATACTGTTTTACATGGGGTTCGCACATCTGATAACTGCTATGGGATTCTTACTACTAATGATCTCACTTGTCATTCTGCCATCATAAGTAACATTGATCTGTGGCATCAAAGATTAGGTCACATGAATTTCAAAGACCTAACTAAGATAGCCAACAAAGAGCTTGTGAGAGGAGTACCTAAACTGGGTAAGAATTTGAGCCATGTGTGTGGACCATGTCAGCTTGGCAAGCAAACCCGTGCTCCTCATAAAAAGGTGAACAGCTTTACAACCAAACGTCCTCTTGAATTGGTTCACATGGATTTAATGGGTCCTACTCGCACTGAAAGCATTGGAGGTAAAAGATACATTTTTTTAACTGTTGATGATTTTACTCGATTCTCATGGGTAAATTTTTTAAGGGAAAAATCTGATACGTTTAATGCTTTCCAGGCTTTAGTCCTTAAAATCCAAAATGAACAGGGTGTTTCCATTGGGCGTATCATAAGAATCCGAACTGATCATGGTCGTGAATTTGAAAATAGTTCGTTTTCGGATTTTTGTGATATGCATGGAATTAAGCATGAGTTTTCTGCACCTATTACTCCACAACAAACGGAGTGTTGAGAGGAAGAACAGAGTTGTTCAAGAAATGGCTAGGATGCCTCCTTAGTAAGAGTCTTCCTCCAAGTTTTGGGCCGAAGCCCTAAATACTGTGTGTATTTGTATAAATGCTGTATTTAAGGCCCGGCACTTTACAAACTCCTTATGAATTGTGGAAGGGTTTGAAACCTAATGTAAAATACTTCAAAACTTTTGGGAGTAAGTGTTACATCTTCAAAGATAGAGAGCCCTTGGGCAAATTTGACTCCCGAAGTGATGAAGGTATTTTTCTAGGGTATTCAACCAACAGTAGGGCTTTTCGAGTCTATAACTTGCGAACTTCATCATTAATGGAATCTATCAATGTGGTTATAGATGACACAGGTTCACCTACTCCAGCAACAAATGAGGATGACAATGGTGAGTCTCCAATCTTGGATACTGAACCACAAAATCAAGGAGATGCGGTTCAATCACAAGAAATGTTACAGCACCATCCTCACAGGTAAGTTCAAGTCCAAGAGTGCCAAAGGGACATCACTCCTGTTGCTCCTGTCACCTCAAGTCCTGAACTTAAACCATCAGCAAGGGTGAAACTGAATCATCCAGCTCAACAGGTGATTGGAAGTGTTTCGGATCGAATGAAAACCCGAAGACAGATTCGGGATGAGGTATCACATATGTGTTATGTTTCATTAATTGAACCTAAGAATTTTAAAGAGGCCTTGCTAGATGATAGTTGGGTCAATGCTATGCATGAAGAATTAGGTCAATTTGAACGTAACAAAGTTTGGACTCTTGTTCCCAGACCTAGAGACATGAATGTGATAGGTACCAAGTGGATCTTTAAAAATAAATCTGATGAGAATGGTACTGTTGTGAGAAATAAAGCTAGGTTGGTTGCTCAAGGCTACACACAAGTAGAAGGTATTGACTATGATGAGACGTTTGCCCCAGTTGCACGTCTCGAATCCATTCGTATTTTGCTTGGTGTTGCATGTTTTCTTGGTTTTAAATTGTTTCAAATGGATGTGAAAAGTGCTTTTCTGAATGGGTACTTAAAAGAAGAGGCATATGTTGAGCAACCAAAAGGGTTTGAGGACCCTAAATGTCCTAATCATGTCTACAAGCTAGACAAGGCTTTGTATGGATTGAAACAAGCTCCTCGAGCTTGGTATGATAGGCTTACTACTTTTCTTCTTGATAATGATTTTCAAAGGGGTAGTGTGGATAAGACCTTATTTGTGAAACATACTAAGTCTCATATTCTTGTTGCTCAGATATATGTTGATGATATTGTGTTTGGTTCCACTGCTGATCATCTTGTGAAATATTTCTCGGATTGCATGACACATGAGTTTGAGATGAGCATGATGGGAGAGTTGTCTTATTTTTTGGGTCTCCAAATTAAACAGTCTCCTTCAGGCATATTTGTTTCTCAGTCTAAGTATGCTAAAAATCTTGTGTCGAAGTTTGGTCTTGAGTCTTCCAAGCATGCACGCACTCCCATGAGCACCAGTCTTCACCTTTCCAAAGATTCCTCTGGTATTGATGTTGATCCTACCCTTTATAGGAGTATGATAGGGAGTCTTTTGTATCTCACAGCCAGTCGTCCTGATATTTCCTTCAGTGTCGGTGTTTGTGCTCGTTACCAAGCCAGTCCTAAAGAGTCTCACCTTCTTGCGGTCAAACGCATCATCAAATATGTTAATGGGACCTTGGGGTATGGGGTTTGGTTTTCCACTGATACTACTGCTGAAATTACTGGTTTTTCTGATGCCGACTGGGCAGGGTGTGCTGATGATAGGAAAAGTACATCCGGGGGGTGTTTTTACCTTGGGAATAATCTGGTTTCCTGGCATAGTAAAAAGCAAAATGCCATTTCTCTTTCCACTGCTGAGGCTGAGTACATTGCTGCAGGAGTTGTTGTGCACAAATGTTGTGGATGAAGCAAATGCTTCATGATTATGGGATAGAACAGAACACTCTCACTCTTTTTTGTGATAACACAAGTGCCATAAACATTTCAAAAAATCCTGTCCAACACTCTCGCACCAAACATATTGACATTCGTCATCATTTTATTCGAGAGTTAGTGGAAGAAGGCCTTGTTGTTCTTGAGCATGTTACCACTGAGCATCAAAAAGCTGATATTTTTACAAAACCCCTTGATCTTCTCCGGTTTGAGTTCCTTAGAAAGACCTTGGGTGTCATGCTCGATCACTAGAGTGTTACTTGTTCCTTGAGTAGGTGTAAGTGTTTTGCCTCATTTGTGCTTGGATGCCATAATCTCATTATCATTGATATCTGGTTTTCTTGCATCCAACTTTTTCTTGTACACTACTCATGCTGCTTACAAGATCTTATTGTTCAGTATTCATAGCTCATTTTGAATGTCCATGCTCATTAACCTCATGATCTCATTCTGTACACATCCTTGAGATAAATTGCTGCAGGGGTTTCCGCATAAGTGATCAAAGTTCTCTATGGACCACTAACAGTGTTTCTTGTACTTTTACAGTGGAATTGACCGATACTAGTATATCATGGGTGATGTTGAGTCTCTTAACCATCTACCATCTGTTTTCACTTCCACGGTTTCTCCCTCAGTTCCTTGAAGTCCGGGCATTAGGAAAAGGCTACCTCAGAGGCACCAACCAGGCCATCCTTTATGATTTCATTCTTCTCTGGTTTGGTTTCCATACTCTTGAGCGTGAATGCCACCAGTGAGTGCCCACAAGAAAGAAAAAGTTAAACATAAAAAAAAAAAAAAGACTCATTGATTGAGGGGGAGCCTCCGCATTTACTCAACAAATACCCCGTGATTTATAGTGGTTTGACTTTTCTCTGTGGTGTTCAGTTACTCTTGTCGGAGGTCCAGCCATTCGATCACTACTAGGATTAACTCTAGCTCAGTGGACTCTCATGGATTGCACACACACACTTTCTTTTATGAGCTCTCATGTTGGATTTTGAGTTGTACATTCTCATGTAGTTTGTGATCACTGATGATATTTTATCTGCTTTGCTCATGATTTCCAGTGTCATTATTTTTAAACATTGCAAGTTTACAGAATTCATGAATTGCGGATTATTTCATCTGAGTACTCATTGTGGCCAAATGTGATCATCCACTCTTGTTACAGGTCTCTCTTCTAGATATTGAGTATCTTGTTTTTATTTAAAAAAAAAAAAAAAATTGGTTTTTGTTTTTTTCCTTCTTGGCTCGAGCGACGTGTTCCTCGCTCGAGCGTGCTTCTGCTTCTGCATTAGACCTGAGAGAGTGTGTTTCTGGCTCGAGCGACCATGTCTTGGCTCGAGCGCACCCTGGCATTTTTTTCCTCGCTCGAGCGAGAGAGGCTTCGCTCGAGCGACCTGTCGTGATTTAAATTCTGCAGGGGTGTCTTTTGAGTTCATTTGTTTCCCTCTTCTTGTGTTTTCCCCTGCCTCTCTCCCCTAGGGTTTTGTCTCTCACCATTACTGATCTCGTCTACGGGCTCTCTCTCTTGGTTCTAGGGTTCTTCTGTTATCTCTTGTGCTTTCCCCGCCATTGGTAAGTTTGATTTCTTCTTCGCTTGTCCTCATTATGCCATTGCCCTGTTTTTGCTCTAGGGTTCCCATTTTTTTTTATTTCTTTTCATTTTTTCGAGTCTCACTTGCATCTAGGGTGCACGGTTTTGCCTTTTATACTCTGCATGTTTCATAGGTTTTAACAGCTTCGGGATTCTACATTGGGAATTTTTTTCTGTGCATTTCTATTCTGAGATTGGGGATTTTTGTTGGATTTCAATTGGGCATTTTCATTTCCATATCCATATCATGCCATTATCTGATTATGCTGTGTACATTGTTCATATCATGCTGTTTATTATGGTCTTATTGATGTTTACATTGGCAATGTTTTCTAATGGTTGCTTATGTTTTCAAATGGCACATGTTACTTCTTTCATTTTTTATACTGCTACTGCTCCTGGACTAATGTTTTTTTTCTGTGCTCCTTGGTTTGGAATTGGGAATGTGGGGGTTTTTTTCTGTTCTGGATGGTTATTGGGTGGTCTGTGTTTCCTGGCTCTGCTTTGCTCTGTTTTTTGTCTGTGTTTGTCCTACTTCTGTGGTTTGTTTAGTCATGGCTGAGTCTACCAAGCGTCGCAAAATGGCTGTCTCTCGTTCCCCTTTCAACACTGCCAAATTTGAGTCGAAAGAAAAGGCCACATTGTTTAGAGAGACCTTTGCCTCTCGCAAAGTCCATTTAGAGCGAAATATTTTACCAAATGCTTTTAAGGTCCTTCCTATTCGTTCCTTGTTCGATTCTTTGGGTGAGGATCAAGTGTTGCACTTTTCCGGTCCACAAAATCTTAGTCTCATCCGGGAGTTCTATTGCAACATCCACTCTATTCACAAAGAAGCCTGTACCTTTCAGACTTGGGTTAGGAAGAAGTCTCTTGATATCACTGGGGATGTGTTCGGTTATTTCTTAATCTTCCTGAAATTACTGATTGTCATTTTCCTTTTCTTACCCGGTCAGGTGTTGACTTTGATAGGGTTGCCTCCGAGTTATGTGGTGTTGACTGGGTTTGGCCTACTGGGGCCCTCCTCCAGCAGAATGAGTTGCTCCCACGGTTCCGTCTTCTTAATCTCATTGTTTGTGCTAACATTTATGTCACCACCCATTCCTCCATATTACCCAGGACCAAGGCTATGTTTTGTATTGTATTCATCACCGCCTTCCTATAGATCTTCCCGAAATGATTGTTTCCAAAATGATTGGGGTTTCTGAGGGTAGGAAATCTTTGGGGCTTCCTTATGGTTGTTTGATTACTCGTTTTCTCACTTCACTAGGTGTTCCTGTTTTTGAGGACGATGAGTTTGCACATCCCACTAAACCCATCACAAAACTCACCGTATCCCAGAGTCAGGCTCACGTGAGGGGGAGTGTGTCTGGGGTCGGGCATTCCGGTGCAGGTGGTACAGGTACTGCAGGTGATGATGATCCTCTTGCCGAGGAGGACGAGGTTGAGGCTGCCTATGCTACACAGGCCACTGCTCATGATCGTCCTCGCTCTTTCCGTGGACAGCTACAGCACTTGGAGTAGGCTGTGACTCATCGCCTTGATATCATGGATGCTCGCCTCGATGAGCAGCACACTATGCTAGCACAGATTCTCTCACTCCTTCAGCTGCAGCATCCTCCCTCTTCTTCCTAGTGTTGGTTTTTGGTTATTTTCTGAACTCTTTTGATTTCTTCTTTTGGACAGTTGTACTTTTTGGACAGTTGTTTTTTTTTGATAGTTTCTTGCTTATCCTGTATATGCCTGCTTCTGTTTTCCTCCCGGACAAAAAGGGGGAGATTTGTTTTGGTTTTTGGATTGATGTACATGGGCATATTGTTCTTGTTTTGGATGGGCATATTGTTATTGTTGCTGTATATGGGCATATTGTTCTTGTTGTTTTGGATAGATATTGTCTTTGAATTGATGTACATGGGGATATAATTTGCACGACAGGATTGATGCAAGGATATGCATACTCATGATCTTTTCATTTACAACTCAATGCATAATCATGATGTTTATTTTTACAACTCAATTGATTCATTCTCGTATGTAAATACAACTATCTTGATATTTTTATTCACGCATAACAAATTTTTTTAAGTTTGTGGTGTGCAGATTGGATGGTTATCAAGATTGGGTTCATTGTTGTCTATCTTTGAGTTGTATTTTATTAGATCATTCCTTGAGTTGTAATTGTTTAGCAAAATCTTGGGTTGTAATTGTTTTAGTTAGTTCTTGTTCAGGAAATTGTTTAGAAAGTTTTGTCCGGGTATTGACAAAGGGGGAGATTGTTAGGTCCTATCTTGTCAAACCCCGCGAACAAACTTGTTTGATTGAGTTGTAATTTTCTGGCATTTTTGTCTTCCTCGCTCGAGCGAAGAAGTACTCGCTCGAGCGAAGGGCGCGTCTAGCTTACAACTTGAAAGAGGTAAATGTACGCTCGAGCAAAGCATTGGTGGCTCGAGCGAAGATCAATGTACGCTCGAGCGAAGATCTGGTGGCTTGAGCGAAGGATTGCGTCCATACAAAAACATGAAGGAGTTTATTCCTCGCTCGAGCGAAGAGTTCGTGGCTCGAGCGAAGGCATTAGTAGAAATCACGCAAGATAAGCTCCTCGCTCGAGCGAGACAAGCTTCGCTCGAGCGAGCCTCAGAATCCGGATTTCTTCAAGTGATTGGTTTCTTTCAGAACGAGGATTCTTTTTGGCTTTCTATAAGAAGATGGTTTTCTCCTAAAACTAAGGTGACTGTTTTTTCTAGATCTGATTCAAGAATTCTAGAGTTTTGTTTGAAGGTTTCTTCTGAGATTTTTGTTAGTTTTCCTTGATGTTCTTGAGAGAGTTCTAAACTTATGTATTGAGATTCATACATCAAGGAGGTTGATACTTTACATTCAAGAGAGTTCTCTTCGGTGGCTTCCGAAGATCTAGACGTAGAGTTTCAAAAGGCGTTTGATTCTTTACGTAGTCGTTAATTCGACAAGTGAAGTTGTGGAATCAACTTCAGAATTGATCAGTCCCGTGACGAAGGTGTGGTGAAAGACTTGCAGAAGATTCGAGGACAAATTGACTGGGTTGGGTAATTTGTGTATTATCTTTGTAATCTTTCTTCCTTCAGTAGTGGATTGATTAGTGGTGGTTCGCCCGTGGTTTTTTTGATTACAATTGAAGGTTCTTCAATTGTGGTTTTTTCCACGTAAAAAATCGTTTGTGTCAATTTATTGTTTATTCCTAAAAACAAACAATCTAAAATCACTCTCGTAAGTGCTTGTTGATTTTAGATTGAGTGTTTTGAATAATTAGGATTTGGAATATTTTAATCTTGATCTAATCACGAATCATTTAGGATTTTCATTCTTCTTTTTCTTTTTGATTTATGAATTTTTGGAATTGGATTTTGATTGTTTTGATTTATGAATTTTTGGAATAGGATTTTGATTTCTTATGTTCTGGATTTCTGTGAGATGAACAGTGCATGTTAGTATGTAAAGGTTGGTGAAAGTAGACTGAATATATACATAGGTATATACATAGGTGCAAGATTGTCCAGAAAAAAGAAAAAAGAAAAAATAGTATATCCTTCATGAAAAAAGCTTTTACTTAGGAGGTTTAAGAAGTAAAATATTTTGAACTATTCTTTACCCACTAACATGATAGATCTTAGAGGTTTTAACTAAATTTTCCTAATTTAATTTATATACTGTAAATCTAATTTCAATTTAGACATTATCAATGATATGGTTTATGGCAGATGGACCAAGTACGATTGGGGTGAAAGGAAGTCCCTCATCTACGGCACCTTCTGCAACAGGCGTCGGCGGCCAACCGATCATGTATCGGGGTAACTCACGTTATTATTCTAACAATGGTCGTTGCAAAGTTTACGACCGTTGTCGTCGATATCCCGTGCTGGGTCACCTCTAGAGGCATTGAATGGCGGGCAATTACATGGCTAATTTCTGCTTTCTTTTTTTGGTTATTTTAGTTGATATCATTTTAATTAGTTTGATCTTGACTCAAAATTTTAATTTTTGATTAATTTGGTTCAATAATAACTCATATTATGGTGTTTAAAGGAAATTGATTGCTGAATTGGTTAAGATTAATTCATTGAGTTGAATAAATTTATAATTTTTTTTCTATAAAAGCATGACACATCGCTAATGTGTGCATTTTCTATAATAATAAATAAAATAAAAAAAAACACTAATAATTATAATCAATTAGACTAAATTTATACAAAATTATAAATTCATGATTAAAATTGAACCAATTAAAATTACCAGGAACAAAATAATATAAGTCAAAATGGGCTCGTTTGGAAACTTGACTATTTTAGTTGGTTTTTTTGTGCCTAGCTAAAAAAATTGTATTTTGGGATGATAGTTAGTCTTTTTTGTGGTTGATTTGATAGTTGTGAGAGAAATATTAAAATAATTATAATTTGGATATGACATTTTATTTATTAATTATTTTAATCTATTTGTCTTTTATCATTATTTTAGCCCAACCCAATATCTGGATTATAAGATGCTTTCTTTTCCCTTTTTATTTTTATTTTATTTTTTATTTTAATTTAAGAGTCATGCAAGAATCAAAAATATACTAATTAACAGGATTAACTTGTTTGGTTGAAATTTCTGCACCTTAATTTAGGATTCAGTGTTTGAATATTTCTTTTACGTTTAGGTCTTATTCTCCGTGTGGTCTATTTACTAGGGACTTCTCTTTTTGGAGTTTTTCTGTATGATATAGTATTTGATTTTTATGATTATGATTGTAAGTCAAAGTTTAATCAAACGTTCTAACAAAATTAAAGTTTTTGAAAAAAATTATAGACAATTCATAAAGTTGGGTTACACAAATATTCATCATTGATGGTAGCCTAAAATTTGAAATATTGACTTATCTTGTCATCTTGATATACATTTAGAATGAATCTGGACAACACATGATCTTTTTGGATAAAAAAATTTAATATGTAGCATCTTTCAAAAATTGGTGAGATTGGAGAAATATTGTCAAATGGGTCCAAGTAATTTATGAATGGGTCCATAAGAAAGCCAACAAATTGGGCCAAGGAAGTCCCATCAAGCAAATGTTTCTAAAGAGAGTCTAACATGCCCATTCAAGAAGGCCTAGATCATACGGGCATCCAAGGAGGTTAACCATTGCTTTCAAAAGAGATGAAGCCTCAGAGAAGATCCATTCTCTCGAGGTATTGACTAGTCTTGAAAAGTTCGGAACCATGAACCTAGAGACCTATTTGAGCTCGGATTCGAAAGAGTTCAGATCTACGAACCAAGAGATCCGAAGCCCTTGGCTTCAAACGGATTCGAATGCAATTTAGAAGTCGCTCGTTAGTGAGTCTTATACACTTGTGGGCTTGAAACTTTCTGGGATCTACGCACCAGAACCATAGGCGTGACGGAGTCTGAACAAAGGACCCGATCCCAAGGATGATGAGTGTAGATAAATTCACTCTTCGATTAAACTAGCCTATACTCGGGTTGAGGTGACACGATCTAGGGGGTTCTTAAGACTCGACAATATTTGCGGCAAGGCGTTCTCTTAAACTACCCTTGACCCTTCTTGTGATACCCCTGTTCCGTAATTAGCTAATTGGTCCTTAATCTGAATATGACTATGTGTTTAGCATGATTTTGTGTGCCATTGTATGATAATATGTGATTTTGAATTTCTATCTGTTCCCGTAGGAATATTGTTTGAATAATCTGCTTTGGAAATTAAATTGAGGCCTTATCGGCCACGGAACCCGGAATTGATTACGCCATTGATTGGCATAATTTTTAGAGCCTACGGTGAAATTTAATTGAAAATTGATTCGGGTCAGATTAAATGGATTAAATTAATGTTTTGGTGCCCAATTATTTTATATTAAAAGAATGTATTTGAGGGAGCTTTTAAAAAGGGCCATGTACACACTCAACTCCTCTTTTGTCCATTTTGGCTGATTTAACTCTCTAGAGAGAGAGAGACCCGAAATTAGAGAGAGAAAAGGGAGATCATCTAAGTTTTGCCTTGAATCTTGGAAGTCTTGAAGATTACTCAAGAATTTGCTATAGATTGTGAGAATTAAAGCTCCTAGGTGAGTATTTCATGGATTCTAGTTTGTCATTTTGTAAATTTAAAGTTATTAATGATCAAGAGCATGAATTGTGCCATAAATGAAGGAATTGTGTAGTATTTGATGAATTTGAAGCCAATAGATGCATGCATGTAGGAAATTGTTATAAATTTCCATATTTGAACAATGTGTATAATCTATGTTGAATCTTGTTTGAAATCCATGTATTTGATCATCTCTTCACCAATTAAGTTGATATGAATGAATATTTCTCACATGCAAGAGTAGATCATGGAGGTATGAGCTTTGCATGTTTGAATTTGATGTATTGGTGATGAGTTTTGGGTTAATTTGAGGCATGCATGTAAGTAATTCAAGAAATGGAGCTTCATTGTGTTATGATTTGGTGTTGGTATCATGGGGATATATGTATGTGTGAAATTGGAGCCATAATATGCAAGAAATGTGGTTGAAATGTCGAAATTGAACTCCAAGAACAGTCTGGAATTTCCAGAAGGTTTGATGTCCGCTCGAGCGGGGTAATGGCCCTTGAACGGGAAAATCGTGCTCTCAGCACTTTTTGCCGAGTTGGAGGTGCGCTCGAGAGGGATATCTCACGCTCGAGCGGGAGCTATGTAGACAGGAAGTCCGCTCGAGCGGCCGAGTTCACGCTCGAGCGGGAATTTGAGGTAACCAGCACTTTTGCAGGCTTAAGGGTCCGCTCGAGCGGGGAGGTACACGCTCGAGCGGGGACTCCTATTTTCTGAAATTTTGAAATGCACATGTGTTCTGTTTTCCGTTCTCTCTCACTTGTAAGCACTCTTAGGCATATGTTAAGCATTATAAATGAGTTAATGAGATAAGAATAAAGCCTAATGAGGTGTATGTGAATTAAAGAACGGATTTAACTGTTAGTGACCCTTTTGTGTTCATGAAATGTGTAGGGTCAAGCTCCAGGGCAAATCCACAAGCCGATCACTGTGAGTAATATCGATATTTGAATGCTTGTGAATGTCCAATTGTTTGTTCCCTTATAAGCTTTATGAATTGCTAATTGGGATTGTGGACGTAAGTCTGACATGGATAAACATGAATGGACCAAAGGTTTTGATAAACTAAATGGACCCAAGGTCGTTTTGTTAAACATAAATGGACCAAGGTCGTTTTGACATAATGAGTGGGCCGAAGGCGTTTTGAAAATTAAATGGGCCGAAGGCCGTTCTGACATAAATGAATGGCCAAGGCCGTTTTGAAATGAATGAATGGGCCGAAGGCCGTTCTGACATAAATGAATGGCCAAAGGCCGTTTTGAACGAATGAATGGCCGAAGGCCGTTTGACACAAATGAATGGGCCAAAGGCCGTTTTGATACGAATGAATGGGCCGAAGGCCGTTTGACAAATGAATGGGCCAAGGCCGTTTTGATACGAATGTATGGGCCGAAGGCCGTTTTGACATAATCGAATGGGCCGAAGGCTGTTTTGACAAGAATGGAAATCTGAATGGGCCAAAGGCTAGAATGTTTGGAATTACAATCACTTGATTTGTATTTCGTATAGTTATATATATCTGTTAAATAGAAATATGAATTGGGCCCAAGGCCGTTTGGAACATGTTGTTCTACATTGTTAAGTAATTTCTGTATTTGATATTATTCACTGGGTTATCGCTCACGCTCATTCATGTGTTTGTAGGTGAGCCAAGAGAAGTCCAAACCCAGCCCCAGTGAAGTCTGCCAGGAACAACATGAGTTTTGGAGAGTCAGCCTTGTGTCTCACGCACGAGACCCAACCTTGCCATTTTCTTTATATATTTACATTTTGTCTTGTTGGCAAGGACCTTGTGTATATCGGTATGTAGTTTTGATATGGGTTGACTCAGTTTAGATGATCCTGTCTGAAAAGGATTTTATGGTACTGTATTTTGTCGTGGGTTATTAACGTATATGCGCATGGTTTGTTTTATAGTGCATATAAGCACGGCTCTATGGACAAAGTTTTTAATTATTGCTTCATTTGGCCCCTTTATCTGTTGAGTTACGTCTGTTTTGGTTTGAGGCCGTAGGTAATCTCAGGATTACTGGCCGGTTATGTCCTTAACCCATAGGGGCGGGTTCGGTCGTGACAGAGTGGTATCAGAGCACGAGTTAATAACTCACACACTTGTCCAAAAGAGCAATAAGCGTCTAGAAAAGATCTAAGATGCATTCATGTGATAAATGTTAACTTAGAAGCATCAAGAATATGCTTAATTGTTTCGATATGAACAGTTATGTGTTATAAATTCGTGAATTGCTTGCATTGTAAACCATTGGAATATGTATGCTCTCTAGTATATGCATACTTGTGAACCTTTTGTATAAAGTATAATACAAGTTTAATCAAATGGTGAACTTTAATTATTTTCTGATGATATGAAATGACAAGTTCCCTAAAATGTTATGTTTTGCATGAGTGAATAACTGTCTAAATTTTCTTCGAATGTATTGTGGTATCCTTAGCAGAAGCCCTCGCCCAGGGGACATAATACTGTGGCTTATGGTCATGAGGCCCTAGCCCGGGGAAATAATACCGTGGCGCAGGCCCTCGCCCGGGGGAAACAATACCGTGGCCTATGTATGAGATATGTTACCCAGTACCAGGGGTTCCGTTATGGAACTTGATGTGCTTGACCAACATATATGTTACGCTAAAGAAGTACCACACATGATTTGAATATGAGATATGAATTGCTGCACTAATGTGTACAACAAGTTTGTTTTGTTAATGCACAATCATGAACATATGAACAATGAAAAGTTGCTTATGTGCATTCGATTCTGCAAATGGGTGTCTATGTGAAATATGAACATGATTTGAGTATATAATTACTTAGTAAATGTTCAGCATGCGATATTTGATAAGTATGCAATTATCTGTTACGTATGTGATTAATTGCGTACGATATGTGAAATGAGAATATAACAATGTGCCTATGTGCAAATGTACCCATGTGTATTTGTGTTTAATTTCGTATTGGGCATGCCAGTATTGGTAAAGTTCGATAAGAATTTGTGTAGAGTATGGGCAAATTAAGGGCATACGGGTTGGAAGGTTCTTCCACAGCCGACTTGATAGTCCGCAAAGAGTGGTACAAGAATTGGTAGAGATCTTGAGACAACACGTCAGTTGCTGCGCTACGGCAAGAACCTTTGCCACCACCAGTGTAAGAAACACCGGAGTTTGTTATCAGATTTCTGGGGCTCGTTATAGATGTGGTAAAATGGACCATACGGTAAGGAACTGTCCCCGGATTGAACGAAATGTGAATGAATCCTCTGCCTCGGCTAAATCCGTACCAGTGGTAGGAATTGCTACTCAGGATGGAGTAATTGCACTCATCCCAGAAAACACCCAGATACTGTGATTGTTATCCCAGGTATCTTTATTGTTTACGAACAAATGCTTATGTGTTGATTGATTTTGAATTAGTACATGTGTACATCTTTGCTTGGGATATTATTTGATTCGAATCGGCATATCCTTCGTACCTGCTACATGTGTATTTAATTTGTTGGACCACAAGATCGAGACCGTATTCATTGAATGTATATGTTCCATTTGGGAAGTTTGTGAAATATGTACTGGGGTACCGATTAACTCTACACATGCACATGTACATCTGAACCTATGCTTAGGGTGATTTGTTATATTACGTTTCAATGACTAAACCACTGGAAGTGTGATCGTGTGACCGAGTTGAGCGCCCTAAATGATGAACTCTATGATTGGGAGACCATGTATTCTGATTAGTAGAAAATTGACTGGATCATGTGACTATACTGGGCTTGACTCATAAACCTATGTTTTGTGACTAATTTGGAGCTTTTGCGTAACAGACCCTATCTTGTGTACGACCGAGGAACTTTGTTCGATGTGTTACTGTGCACCATGTGCTCGCATATAAGACTTATTTGAGAACTGTCGTATTGGTTATGATATATGCCTCCTGATATGAATAATTGCACGTATATACAACTACACCTGAATTTATGTAGGCAATACCGTATTGTACCTGATTTGAAATACTTTGATATGAACTATTGTGAACTATTGTGATGAATGATTCTGATATGACCTTGAGAACTGATGAACTTAGGGCAGTTGAGAAACTATCAACCATGTACCTAAGCAAACGAAGTATGCCTTACAGAACCGAATGTGCCCTATTTGAGAAAATTTATTTGATTCGATCCGATAGAACCTTTGCCTGGTACTGTTTCGATGGAACCCTCACTTGATATAATTTGATGGAACCTTTGTTTGATTTAATCCGATAAGACCTTCGTTTGGGTTGATTTGATAAGAATTTCTAATTGAATTGGTGTTGTAAAAGGGGATTAAGAATTGCTTGTAAGTAAATAGCCAGATTATTCTCGGCAGAAAAACGGATAGACCCAAAACTTGAATCCGTTTGGAATACTTGACTTATTTGAAAGACCTTTTGTGGGCTATCAACAGATTGATCTAACCATGAACACCATTGAGAACCGACCTCCAACTATTGAGACATATGTGCTATAAAGGAATAGAGTTGTACAAATCCCGTGATTAGGTGGTGTGTTGTCATATTCTTGCTTGTTTGACGCTACGGAAACCGATGACAACAGATTGACTTGATTGTAAACCGTACTGAATATTTATCCTCCGTTAATCAGAATTTGTTTCATGTGTTGCTTCAGTGTTATCGGATTTCGGGAAATCAGGTTATAGTAAGTGGTATTCTGTTGTTTTGATGACATTCTTGGGGCGTCCTTTCGTGCTAGGGGATGTTAAGCCTATGTAGCACCTTTGTTGGGATATCTTTTTGCCACCGACGGTCTTGTACGGGTGGGTTTGGCTAATCGATCTCGAGTCGGCCACCGACGGTCGTGAACGGGTGTGCTTCGATTCCGAGATGATTATTCTTTTGTTTTGTTCGGAATGTCATCCTTTTGTAATTTGTAGATGTTTAAACATCCAAGAAACTTTGAAAAACCCTGATTGTCCGTAAGTGCGTGAATTCAGTACGCTTTGTGAATAATGCTCCGTGTCGTCATATTCTGTGATTGGGGCTTTGAGGATGCGTAAATTGTGTTTAACACGTGATTGATTGTGTTAGTATTACTTTTGACGCCATGGGGATTAGTATATGAATTGCCTTATGCTTTTGACGACTATCAGATAATGTGGGGAGACTCGATGGAACAGAGAATTGAATACTGAACTGAATTGGAAACTGTAAATTGTAAACTGTTGAATGAATTGAGAACACGTGTATTATGTTAGAAATGGACTGCGTCAGTGTTATTACACTTTACAATCAGTGCTATGGGGATATGTGAACTATGTACATTGTATGGTCGATTGTTTCGTTGTTATCTTGTTGACTCGGGAATCAGTGTCTGGATTCACTTTAAATTCCTGAAGACGTTTGATTGACCTTGGATGACTGTAATGAGTCACTGGACTAAACACCGAATCGGGATGTGCATGGTGAAATTATTGAAGAATGAATTGAACCTTTGTGACCAAGGAATAGACCGAACTTCTGTGATAAAGTTAGCTGGCATCTGAAATGAATAAGTTGGCGAACTACCTGGAAGAGGGCAATTGGTGAATTTGTGCCTAAATGTTTTCGGTGCCGACAAGTCGAAGTTGAATAACGGATATCGGCTGAACTACCGCAATCTCTCTCTATTTCGGGAAATAGGATATGCGACTACGAATTTCATTGTGGGGCTACCTTGAGCACTCAAGGTGTAAATCCCGATTGGGTTGTTGTATGTGGAATTACTGAATTTGCTCGTTTCCTCCCTGTGACATTTTCATATGATGCTAGTAGACTAGCCACTGTTCACATCGATAAGATTGCTCATTTGCATGGGGTCCCAGTATCTATTGTTTAGACAGAAATTCTAAAATATGTTTGAATTCTGAAAAGCCTTCAAGAGGCAATGGGGGCTCAGCTTCTGTTCTGTTATGTTACCCGGATCCGGAGGTTCCTTTATGGAACTGGTTATCCGTAACCTCACATGTATATGTTCTGTTCTGTTCCGTTAATGCTAATGGATGCATCACGTAAACTTAATCATGACTTATGATTTTTGTATATGATCTGGACAAATTATGAATTTGATATGAAACTGAAATATGATTCGGCGTTGTTTTCCATCCGCAACTGATGTATGATCAGAAAGAGCTTTTTAGACTCTGGGAGAAATGCTCCAAATGTGTGCTTTAAATTTTCGGGAAATTGGAAAAAATCTATCCATGGTGGCAGACCTTGCTCACGACGACGGTTACACTCTAGTTTCGGTATGGCACCATACAAGCTTTGTATGGCGGAAAAGGTGAGTCTCTGACTGATTGAAAATAGAGCGTTGCTTGGTTGAGATTAGGTGAATGACTATCAGAAAGGATTGGAACCGTTAAATGAAAAGTGTTCTGAATTGTTTTCGACTGAAGGTAACTTAAGTTTGGAGGACCAAACTTCCTAAAGGGGGGAAGACTGTGATACCCCTGTTCCGTAATTAGCTAATTGGTCCTTAATCTGAATATGACAATGTGTTTAGCATGATTTTGTGTGCCATTGTATGATAATATGTGATTTTGAATTTCTATCTGTTCACCGTAGGAATATTTGTTTTGAATAATCTGCTTTGGAAATTAAATTGGAGGCCTTATCGGCCACGGAACCCGGAATTGATTACGCCATTGTGATTGGCATAATTTTAGAGCCTACGGTGAAATTTAATTGAAAATTGATTCGGGTCAGATTAAATGGATTAAATTAATGTTTTGGTGCCCAATATTTTATATTAAAAGAATGTATTTGAGGGAGCTTTTAAAAAAGGGCCATGTACACACTCAACTCCTCTTTTGTCCATTTTGGCTGATTTAACTCTCTAGAGAGAGAGAGACCCGAAATTAGAGAGAGAAAAGGGAGATCATCTAAGTTTTGCTCTTGAATCTTGGAAGTCTTGAAGATTACTCAAGAATTTGCTATAGATTGTGAGAATTAAAGCTCCTAGGTGAGTATTTCATGGATTCTAGTTTGTCATTTTGTAAATTTAAAGTTTATTAATGATCAAGAGCATGAATTGTGCCATAAATGAAGGAATTGTGTAGTATTTGATGAATTTGAAGCCAATAGATGCATGCATGTAGGAAATTGTTATAAATTTCCATATTTGAACACAATGTGTATAATCTATGTTGAATCTTGTTTGAAATCCATGTATTTGATCATCTCTTCACCAATTAAGTTGATATGAATGAATATTTCTCACATGCAAGAGTAGATCATGGAGGTATGAGCTTTGCATGTTTGAATTTGATGTATTGGTGATGAGTTTTGGTTAATTTGAGGCATGCATGTAAGTAATTCAAGAAATGGAGCTTCATTGTGTTATGATTTGGTGTTGGTATCATGGGGATATATGTATGTGTGAAATTGGAGCCATAATATGCAAGAAATGTGGTTGAAATGTCGAAATTGAACTCCAAGAACAGTTCTGGAATTTCCAGAAAGTTTGATGTCCGCTCGACGTAATGGTGCCGTCGAGGGGAAAATCGTGCTCCCAGCACTTTTTGCAGAGTTGGAGGGAGGTGCGCTCGAGGGATATCTCACGCTCGAGCGGGGAGCTATGTAGACAGGAAGTCCGCTCGAGCGGCGAGTTCACGCTCGAGCGGGAATTTGAGGTAACCAGCACTTTTGCAGGCTTAAGGGTCCGCTCGAGCGGGGAGGTACGCGCTCGAGCGGGGACCCTATTTTCTGAAATTTTGTAAATGCATCCTGTGTTTGTTTTCCGTTCTCTCTCACTTGTAAGCACTCTTAGGCATATGTTAAGCATTATAAATGAGTTAATGAGATAAGAATAAAGCCTAATGAGGTGTATGTGAATTAAAGAAACGGATTTAACTGTTAGTGACCCTTTTGTGTTCATGAAATGTGTAGGGTCAAGCTCCAGGGCAAATCCACAAGCCGATCACTGAGTAATATCGATATTTGAATGCTTGTGAATGTCCAATTGTTGTTCCCTTATAAGCTTTATGAATTGCTAATTGGGATTGTGGACGTAAGTCTGACATGGATAAACATGAATGGACCAAAGGTCGTTTTGATAAACATAAATGGACCCAAGGTCGTTTTGTTAAACATGAATGGACCAAGGTTGTTTTGATAAACATAAATGGACCCAAGGTCGTTTTGATAAACATAAATGGACCCAAGGTCGTTTTGACATGAATGAGTGGGCCGAAGGCCGTTTTGAAATGAATGAATGGGCCGAAGGCCGTTCTGACATAAATGAATGGGCCAAAGGCCGTTTTGAAATGAATGAATAGGCCGAAGGCCGTTCTGACATAAATGAATGGGTCAAAGGCCGTTTTGATACGAATGAATGGGCCGAAGGCCGTTTTGACACAAATGAATGGGCCAAAGGCCGTTTTGATACGAATGAATGGGCCGAAGGCCGTTTTGACACAAATGAATGGGCCAAGGCCGTTTTGATACGAATGTGGGCCGAAGGCCGTTTTGACATAATCGAATGGGCCGAAGGCTGTTTTGACAAGAATGGAAATCTGAATGGGCCAAAGGCCAGAATGTTTGGAATTACAATCACTTGATTTGTATTTCGTATAGTTATATATATCTGTTAAATAGAAATATGAATTGGGCCCAAGGCCGTTTGGAACATGTTGTTCTACATTGTTAAGTAATTTCTGTATTTGATATTATTCACTGGGTTATCGCTCACGCTCATTCATGTGTTTGTAGGTGAGCCAAGAGAAGTCCAAACCCAGCCCAGTGAAGTCTGCCAGGAACAACATGAGTTTTGGAGAGTCAGCCTTGTGTCTCACGCACGAGACCCAACCTTGCCATTTTCTTTATATATTTACATTTTGTCTTGTTGGCAAGGACCTTGTGTATATCGGTATGTAGTTTTGATATGGGTTGACTCAGTTTAGATGATCCTGTCTGAAAAGGATTTTATGGTACTGTATTTTGTCGTGGGTTATTAACGTATATGCGCATGGTTTGTTTTATAGTGCATATAAGCACGGCTCTATGGACAAAGTTTTTAATTATTGCTTCATTTGGCCCCTTTATTCTGTTGAGTTACGTCTGTTTTGGTTTGAGGCCGTAGGTAATCTCAGGATTACTGGCCGGTTATGTCCTTAACCCATAGGGGCGGGTTCGGGTCGTGACAGAGTGGTATCAGAGCACGAGTTAATAACTCACACACTTGTCCAAAAGAGCAATAAGCGTCTAGAAAAGATCTAAGATGCATTCATGTGATAAATGTTAACTTAGAAGCATCAAGAATATGCTTAATTGTTTCGATATGAACAGTTATGTGTTATAAATTCGTGAATTGCTTGCATTGTAAACCATTGGAATATGTATGCTCTCTAGTATATGCATACTTGTGAACCTTTTGTATAAAGTATAATGAGTTTAATCAAATGGTGAACTTTAATTATTTTCTGATGATATGAAATGACAAGTTCCCTAAAATGTTATGTTTTGCATGAGTGAATAACTGTCTAAATTTTCTTCGAATGTATTGTGGTATCCTTAGCAGAAGCCCTCGCCCAGGGACATAATACTGTGGCTTATGGTCATGAGGCCCTAGCCCGGGGAAATAATACCGTGGCGCAGGCCCTCGCCCGGGGGAAACAATACCGTGGCCTATGTATGAGATATGTTACCCAGTACCAGGGGTTCCGTTATGGAACTTGATGTGCTTGACCAACATAATATGTTACGCTAAAGGAAGTACCACACATGATTTGAATATGAGATATGAATTGCTGCACTAATGTGTACAACAAGTTTGTTTTGTTATAATGCACAATCATGAACATATGAACAATGAAAAGTTGCTTATGTGCATTCGATTCTGCAAATGGGTGTCTATGTGAAATATGAACATGATTTGAGTATATAATTACTTAGTAAATGTTCAGCATGCGATATTTGATAAGTATGCAATTATCTGTTACGTATGTGATTAATTGCGTACGATATGTGAAATGAGAATATAACAATGTGCCTATGTGCAAATGTACCCATGTGTATTTGTGTTTAATTTCGTATTGGGCATGCCAGTAATTGGTAAAGTTCGATAAGAATTTGTGTAGAGTATGGGCAAATTAAGGGCATACGGGTTGGAAGGTTCTTCCACAGCCCGACTTGATAGTCCGAAAGAGTGGTACAAGAATTGGTAGAGATCTTGAGACAACAGCGTCAGTTGCTGCTACGGCAAGAACCTTTGCCACCACCAGTGTAAGAAACACCGAGAGTTTGTTATCAGATTTCTGGGGCTCGTTATAGATGTGGTAAAATGGACCATACGGTAAGGAACTGTCCCCGGATTGAACGAAATGTGAATGAATCCTCTGCCTCGGCTAAATCCGTACCAGTGGTAGGAATTGCTACTCAGGATGGAGTAATTGCACTCATCCCAGAAACACCCAGAATACTGTGATTGTTATCCCAGGTATCTTTATTGTTTACGAACAAATGCTTATGTGTTGATTGATTTTGAATTAGTACATGTGTACATCTTTGCTTGGGATATTATTTGATTCGAATCGGCATATCCTTTCGTACCTGCTACATGTGTATTTAGATTTGTTGGACCACAAGATCGAGACCGTATTCATTGAATGTAATGTTCATTTGGGAAGTTTGTGAAATATGTACTGGGGTACCGATTAACTCTACACATGCACATGTACATCTGAACCTATGCTTAGGGTGATTTGTTATATTACTGTTTCAATGACTAAACCACTGGAAGTGTGATCGTGTGACCGAGTTGAGCGCCCTAAATGATGAACTCTATGATTGGGAGACCATGTATTTGATTAGTAGAAAATTGACTGGATCATGTGACTATACTGGGCTTGACTCATAAACCTATGTTTTGTGACTAATTTGGAGCTTTTGCGTAACAGACCCTATCTTGTGTACGACCGAGGAACTTTGTTCGATGTGTTACTGTGCACCATGTGCTCGCATATAAGACTTATTTGAGAACTGTCGTATTGGTTATGATATATGCCTGATATGAATAATTGCACGTATATACAACTACACCTGAATTTATGTAGGCAATACCGTATTGTACCTGATTTGAAATACTTTGATATGAACTATTGTGAACTATTGTGATGAATGATTCTGATATGACCTTGAGAACTGATGAACTTAGGGCAGTTGAGAAACTATCAACCATGTACCTAAGCAAACGAAGTATGCCTTACAGAACCGAATGTGCCCTATTTGAGAAAATTTATTTGATTCGATCCGATAGAACCTTTGCCTGGTACTGTTTCGATGGAACCCTCACTTGATATAATTTGATGGAACCTTTGTTTGATTTAATCCGATAAGACCTTCGTTTGGGTTGATTTGATAAGAATTTCTAATTGAATTGGTGTTGTAAAAAGGGGATTAAGAATTGCTTGTAAGTAAATAGCCAGATTATTCTCGGCAGAAAAACGGATAGACCCAAAACTTGAATCCGTTTGGAATACTTGACTTATTTGAAAGACCTTTTGTGGGCTATCACAGATTGATCTAACCATGAACACCATTGAGAACCGACCTCCAACTATTGAGACATATGTGCTATAAAGGAATAGAGTTGTACAAATCCCGTGATTAGGTGGTGTGTTGTCATATTCTTGCTTGTTTGACGCTACGGAAACCGATGACAACAGATTGACTTGATTGTAAACCGTACTGAATATTTATCCTCCGTTAATCAGAATTTGTTTCATGTGTTGCTTCAGTTTATCGGATTTCGGGAAATCAGGTTATAGTAAGTGGTATTCTGTTTGTTTTGATGACATTCTTGGGGCGTCCTTTCGTGCTAGGGGACGTTAAGCCTATGTAGCACCTTTGTTGGGATATCTTTTTGCCACCGACGGTCTTGTACGGGTGGGTTTGGCTAATCGATCTCGAGTCGGCCACCGACGGTCGTGAACGGGTGTGCTTCGATTCCGAGATGATTATTCTTTTGTTTTGTCGGAATGTCATCCTTTTGTAATTTGTAGATGTTTAAACATCCAAGAAACTTTGAAAAACCCTGATTGTCCGTAAGTGCGTGAATTCAGTACGCTTTGTGAATAACTGCTCCGTGTCGTCATATTCTGTGATTGGGGCTTTGAGGATGCGTAAATTGTGTTTAACACGTGATTGATTGTGTTAGTATTACTTTTGACGCCATGGGGATTAGTATATGGAATTGCCTTATGCTTTTGACGACTATCAGATATGTGGGGAGACTCGATGGAACAGAGAATTGAATACTGAACTGAATTGGAAACTGTAAATTGTAAACTGTTGAATGAATTGAGAACACGTGTATTATGTTAGAAATGGACTGCGTCAGTGTTATTACACTTTACAATCAGTGCTATGGGGATATGTGAACTATGTACATTGTATGGTCGATTGTTTCGTTGTTATCTTGTTGACTCGGGAATCAGTGTCTGGATTCACTTTAAATTCCTGAAGACGTTTGATTGACCTTGGATGACTGTAATGAGTCACTGGACTAAACACCGAATTGGGATGTGCATGGTGAAATTATGAAGAATGAATTGAACCTTTGTGACCAAGGAATAGACCGAACTTCTGTGATAAAGTTAGCTGGCATCTGAAATGAATAAGTTGGCGAACTACTACCTGGAAGAGGGCAATTGGTGAATTTGTGCCTAAATGTTTTCGGTGCGACAAGTCGAAGTTGAATAACGGATATCGGCTGAACTACCGCAATCTCTCTCTATTTCAGAATGGAAATAGGATATGCGACTACGAATTTCATTGTGGGGCTACCTTGAGCACTCAAGGTGTAAATCCCGATTGGGTTGTTGTATGTGAATTACTGAATTTGCTCGTTTCCTCCCTGTGACATTTTCATATGATGCTAGTAGACTAGCCACTGTTCACATCGATAATTGCTCATTTGCATGGGGTCCCAGTATCTATTGTTTAGACAGAAATTCTAAAATATGTTTGAATTCTGAAAAGCCTTCAAGAGGCAATGGGGGCTCAGCTTCTGTTCTGTTATGTTACCCGGATCCGGAGGTTCCTTTATGGAACTGGTTATCCGTAACCTCACATGTATATGTTCTGTTCTGTTCCGTTAATGCTAATGGATGCATCACGTAAACTTAATCATGACTTATGATTTTTGTATATGATTTGGACAAATTATGAATTTGATATGAAACTGAAATATGATTCGGCGTTGTTTTCCATCCGCAACTGATGTATGATCAGAAAGAGCTTTTTAGACTCTGGAAGAAATGCTCCAAATGTGTGCTTAAAATTTTCGGGAAATTGGAAAAAATCTATCCATGGTGGGCAGACCTTGCTCACGACGACGGTTTACACTCTAGTTTCGGTATGGCACCATACAAGCTTTGTATGGCGGAAAAGGTGAGTCTCTGACTGATTGAAAATAGAGCGTTGCTTGGTTGAGATTAGGTGAATGACTATCAGAAAGGATTGGAACCGTTAAATGAAAAGTGTTTCGAATTGTTTTCGACTGAAGGTAACTTAAGTTTGGAGGACCAAACTTCCTAAAGGGGGGAAGACTGTGATACCCCTGTTCCGTAATTAGCTAATTGGTCCTAATCTGAATATGACATGTGTTTAGCATGATTTTGTGTGCCATTGTATGATAATATGTGATTTTGAATTTCTATTGTTCACCGTAGGAATATTTGTTTGAATAATCTGCTTTGGAAATTAAATTGGAGGCCTTATCGGCCACGGAACCCGAATTGATTACGCCATTGTGATTGGCATAATTTTTGAGAGCCTACGGTGAAATTTAATTGAAAATTGATTCGGGTCAGATTAAATGGATTAAATTAATGTTTTGGTGCCCAATTATTTTATATTAAAAGAATGTATTTGAGGGAGCTTTTAAAAAAGGGCCATGTACACACTCAACTCCTCTTTTGTCCATTTTGGCTGATTTAACTCTCTAGAGAGAGAGAGACCCGAAATTAGAGAGAGAAAAGGGAGATCATCTAAGTTTTGCTCTTGAATCTTGGAAGTCTTGAAGATTACTCAAGAATTTGCTATAGATTGTGAGAATTAAAGCTCCTAGGTGAGTATTTCATGGATTCTAGTTTGTCATTTTGTAAATTTAAAGTTTATTAATGATCAAGAGCATGAATTGTGTGCCATATAAATGAAGGAATTGTGTAGTATTTGATGAATTTGAAGCCAATAGATGCATGCATGTAGGAAATTGTTATAAATTTCCATATTTGAACACAATGTGTATAATCTATGTTGAATCTGTTTGAAATCCATGTATTTGATCATCTCTTCACCAATTAAGTTGATATGAATGAATATTTCTCACATGCAAGAGTAGATCATGGAGGTATGAGCTTTGCATGTTTGAATTTGATGTATTGGTGATGAGTTTTGGTTAATTTGAGGCATGCATGTAAGTAATTCAAGAAATGGAGCTTCATTGTGTTATGATTTGGTGTTGGTATCATGGGGGGGATATATGTATGTGTGAAATTGGAGCCATAATATGCAAGAAATGTGGTTGAAATGTCGAAATTGAACTCCAGAACAGTTCTGGAATTTCCAGAAAGTTTGATGTCCGCTCGAGCGGGGTAATGGCTGCTCGAGCGGGAGGAAAATCGTGCTCCCAGCACTTTTTGCAGAGTTGGAGGTGCGCTCGAGCGGGATATCTCACGCTCGAGCGGGGAGCTATGTAGACAGGAAGTCCGCTCGAGCGGCGCGAGTTCACGCTCGAGCGGGAATTTGAGGTAACCAGCACTTTTGCAGGCTTAAGGGTCGCTCGAGCGGGGAGGTACGCGCTCGAGCGGGGACCCTATTTTCTGAAATTTGTAAATGCATCCTGTGTTCTGTTTTCCGTTCTCTCTCACTTGTAAGCACTCTTAGGCATACGTTAAGCATTATAAATGAGTTAATGAGATAAGAATAAAGCCTAATGAGGTGTATGTGAATTAAAGAATAGATTTAACTGTTAGTGACCCTTTTGTGTTCATGAAATGTGTAGGGTCAAGCTCCAGGGCAAATCCACAAGCCGATCACTGTAAGTAATATCGATATTTGAATGCTTGTGAATGTCCAATTGTTTGTTCCCTTATAAGCTTTATGAATTGCTAATTGGGATTGTGGACGTAAGTCTGACATGGATAAACATGAATGGACCAAAGGTCGTTTTGATAAACATAAATGGACCCAAGGTCGTTTTGTTAAACATGAATGGACCAAAGGTTGTTTTGATAAACATAAATGGACCCAAGGTCGTTTTGATAAACATAAATGGACCCAAGGTCGTTTTGACATGAATGAGTGGGCCGAAGGCCGTTTTGAAATGAATGAACGGGCCGAAGGCCGTTCTGACATAAATGAATAGGCCAAAGGCCGTTTTGAAATGAATGAATAGGCCGAAGGCCGTTCTGACATAAATGAATGGGTCAAAGGCCGTTTTGATACGAATGAATGGGCCGAAGGCCGTTTTGACACAAATGAATGGGCCAAAGGCCGTTTTGATACGAATGAATGGGCCGAAGGCCGTTTTGACACAAATGAATGGGCCAACGGCCGTTTTGATACGAATGTATGGGCCGAAGGCCGTTTTGACATAATCGAATGGGCCGAAGGCTGTTTTAACAAGAATGGAAATCTGAATGGGCCAAAGGCTAGAATGTTTGGAATTACAATCACTTGATTTGTATTTCGTATAGTTATATATATCTGTTAAATAGAAATATGAATTGGGCCCAAGGCCGTTTGGAACATGTTGTTCTACATTGTTAAGTAATTTCTGTATTTGATATTATTCACTGGGTTATCGCTCACGCTCATTCATGTGTTTGTAGGTGAGCCAAGAGAAGTCCAAACCCAGCCCCAGTGAAGTCTGCCAGGAACAACATGAGTTTTGGAGAGTCAGCCTTGTGTCTCACGCACGAGACCCAACCTTGCCATTTTCTTTATATATTTACATTTTGTCTTGTTGGCAAGGACCTTGTGTATATCGGTATGTAGTTTTGATATGGGTTGACTCAGTTTAGATGATCCTGTCTGAAAAGGATTTTATGGTACTGTATTTTGTCGTGGGTTATTAACGTATATGCGCATGGTTTGTTTTATAGTGCATATAAGCACGGCTCTATGGACAAAGTTTTTAATTATTGCTTTCATTTGGCCCCTTTATTCTGTTGAGTTACGTCTGTTTTGGTTTGAGGCCGTAGGTAATCTCAGGATTACTGGCCGGTTATGTCCTTAACCCATAGGGGCGGGTTCGGGTCGTGACAGAGTGGTATCAGAGCACGAGTTAATAACTCACACACTTGTCCAAAAGAGCAATAAGCGTCTAGAAAAGATCTAAGATGCATTCATGTGATAAATGTTAACTTAGAAGCATCAAGAATATGCTTAATTGTTTCGATATGAACAGTTATGTGTTATAAATTCGTGAATTGCTTGCATTGTAAACCATTGGAATATGTATGCTCTCTAGTATATGCATACTTGTGAACCTTTTGTATAAAGTATAATACAAGTTTAATCAAATGGTGAACTTTAATTATTTTCTGATGATATGAAATGACAAGTTCCCTAAAATGTTATGTTTTGCATGAGTGAATAACTGTCTAAATTTTCTTCGAATGTATTGTGGTATCCTTAGCAGAAGCCCTCGCCCAGGGGACATAATACTGTGGCTTATGGTCATGAGGCCCTAGCCCAGGGGAAATAATACCGTGGCGCAGGCCCTCGCCCGGGGGAAACAATACCGTGGCCTATGTATGAGATATGTTACCCAGTACCAGGGGTTCCGTTATGGAACTTGATGTGCTTGACCAACATAATATGTTACGCTAAAGGAAGTACCACACATGATTTGAATATGAGATATGAATTGCTGCACTAATGTGTACAACAAGTTTGTTTTGTTATAATGCACAATCATGAACATATGAACAATGAAAAGTTGCTTATGTGCATTCGATTCTGCAAATGGGTGTCTATGTGAAATATGAACATGATTTGAGTATATAATTACTTAGTAAATGTTCAGCATGCGATATTTGATAAGTATGCAATTATCTGTTACGTATGTGATTAATTGCGTACGATATGTGAAATGAGAATATAACAATGTGCCTATGTGCAAATGTACCCATGTGTATTTGTGTTTAATTTCGTATTGGGCATGCCAGTAATTGGTAAAGTTCGATAAGAATTTGTGTAGAGTATGGGCAAATTAAGGGCATACGGGTTGGAAGGTTCTTCCACAGCCCGACTTGATAGTCCGCAAAGAGTGGTACAAGAATTGGTAGAGATCTTGAGACAACAGCGTCAGTTGCTGCTACGGCAAGAACCTTTGCCACCACCAGTGTAAGAAACACCGAGGAGTTTGTTATCAGATTTCTGGGGCTCGTTATAGATGTGGTAAAATGGACCATACGGTAAGGAACTGTCCCCGGATTGAACGAAATGTGAATGAATCCTCTGCCTCGGCTAAATCCGTACCAGTGGTAGGAATTGCTACTCAGGATGGAGTAATTGCACTCATCCCAGAAAACACCCAGAATACTGTGATTGTTATCCCAGGTATCTTTATTGTTTACGAACAAATGCTTATGTGTTGATTGATTTTGAATTAGTACATGTGTACATCTTTGCTTGGGATATTATTTGATTCGAATCGGCATATCCTTTCGTACCTGCTACATGTGTATTTAGATTTGTTGGACCACAAGATCGAGACCGTATTCATTGAATGTATATGTTCCATTTGGGAAGTTTGTGAAATATGTACTGGGGTACCGATTAACTCTACACATGCACATGTACATCTGAACCTATGCTTAGGGTGATTTGTTATATTACTGTTTCAATGACTAAACCACTGGAAGTGTGATCGTGTGACCGAGTTGAGCGCCCTAAATGATGAACTCTATGATTGGGAGACCATGTATTCTGATTAGTAGAAAATTGACTGGATCATGTGACTATACTGGGCTTGACTCATAAACCTATGTTTTGTGACTAATTTGGAGCTTTTGCGTAACAGACCCTATCTTGTGTACGACCGAGGAACTTTGTTCGATGTGTTACTGTGCACCATGTGCTCGCATATAAGACTTATTTGAGAACTGTCGTATTGGTTATGATATATGCCTCATGATATGAATAATTGCACGTATATACAACTACACCTGAATTTATGTAGGCAATACCGTATTGTACCTGATTTGAAATACTTTGATATGAACTATTGTGAACTATTGTGATGAATGATTCTGATATGACCTTGAGAACTGATGAACTTAGGGCAGTTGAGAAACTATCAACCATGTACCTAAGCAAACGAAGTATGCCTTACAGAACCGAATGTGCCCTATTTGAGAAAATTTTATTTGATTCGATCCGATAGAACCTTTGCCTGGTACTGTTTCGATGGAACCCTCACTTGATATAATTTGATGGAACCTTTGTTTGATTTAATCCGATAAGACCTTCGTTTGGGTTGATTTGATAAGAATTTCTAATTGAATTGGTGTTGTAAAAAGGGGATTAAGAATTGCTTGTAAGTAAATAGCCAGATTATTCTCGGCAGAAAAACGGATAGACCCAAAACTTGAATCCGTTTGGAATACTTGACTTATTTGAAAGACCTTTTGTGGGCTATCAACAGATTGATCTAACCATGAACACCATTGAGAACCGACCTCCAACTATTGAGACATATGTGCTATAAAGGAATAGAGTTGTACAAATCCCGTGATTAGGTGGTGTGTTGTCATATTCTTGCTTGTTTGACGCTACGGAAACCGATGACAACAGATTGACTTGATTGTAAACCGTACTGAATATTTATCCTCCGTTAATCAGAATTTGTTTCATGTGTTGCTTCAGTGTTATCGGATTTCGGGAAATCAGGTTATAGTAAGTGGTATTCTGTTTGTTTTGATGACATTCTTGGGGCGTCCTTTCGTGCTAGGGGATGTTAAGCCTATGTAGCACCTTTGTTGGGATATCTTTTTGCCACCGACGGTCTTGTACGGGTGGGTTTGGCTAATCGATCTCGAGTCGGCCACCGACGGTCGTGAACGGGTGTGCTTCGATTCCGAGATGATTATTCTTTTGTTTTGTTCGGAATGTCATCCTTTTGTAATTTGTAGATGTTTAAACATCCAAGAAACTTTGAAAAACCCTGATTGTCCGTAAGTGCGTGAATTCAGTACGCTTTGTGAATAACTGCTCCGTGTCGTCATATTCTGTGATTGGGGCTTTGAGGATGCGTAAATTGTGTTTAACACGTGATTGATTGTGTTAGTATTACTTTTGACGCCATGGGGATTAGTATATGAATTGCCTTATGCTTTTGACGACTATCAGATAATGTGGGGAGACTCGATGGAACAGAGAATTGAATACTGAACTGAATTGGAAACTGTAAATTGTAAACTGTTGAATGAATTGAGAACACGTGTATTATGTTAGAAATGGACTGCGTCAGTGTTATTACACTTTACAATCAGTGCTATGGGGATATGTGAACTATGTACATTGTATGGTCGATTGTTTCGTTGTTATCTTGTTGACTCGGGAATCAGTGTCTGGATTCACTTTAAATTCCTGAAGACGTTTGATTGACCTTGGATGACTGTAATGAGTCACTGGACTAAACACCGAATCGGGATGTGCATGGTGAAATTATTGAAGAATGAATTGAACCTTTGTGACCAAGGAATAGACCGAACTTCTGTGATAAAGTTAGCTGGCATCTGAAATGAATAAGTTGGCGAACTACCTGGAAGAGGGCAATTGGTGAATTTGTGCCTAAATGTTTTCGGTGCCGACAAGTCGAAGTTGAATAACGGATATCGGCTGAACTACCGCAATCTCTCTCTATTTCGGAATGGAAATAGGATATGCGACTACGAATTTCATTGTGGGGCTACCTTGAGCACTCAAGGTGTAAATCCCGATTGGGTTGTTGTATGTGGAATTACTGAATTTGCTCGTTTCCTCCCTGTGACATTTTCATATGATGCTAGTAGACTAGCCACTGTTCACATCGATAAGATTGCTCATTTGCATGGGGTCCCAGTATCTATTGTTTAGACAGAAATTCTAAAATATGTTTGAATTCTGAAAAGCCTTCAAGAGGCAATGGGGGCTCAGCTTCTGTTCTGTTATGTTACCCGGATCCGGAGGTTCCTTTATGGAACTGGTTATCCGTAACCTCACATGTATATGTTCTGTTCTGTTCCGTTAATGCTAATGGATGCATCACGTAAACTTAATCATGACTTATGATTTTTGTATATGATCTGGACAAATTATGAATTTGATATGAAACTGAAATATGATTCGGCGTTGTTTTCCATCCGCAACTGATGTATGATCAGAAAGAGCTTTTTAGACTCTGGGAGAAATGCTCCAAATGTGTGCTTTAAATTTTCGGGAAATTGGAAAAAATCTATCCATGGTTGGCAGACCTTGCTCATGACGACGGCTTACACTCTAGTTTCGGTATGGCACCATACAAGCTTTGTATGGCGGAAAAGGTGAGTATCTGACTGATTGAAAATAGAGCGTTGCTTGGTTGAGATTAGGTGAATGACTATCAGAAAGGATTGGAACCGTTAAATGAAAAGTGTTCCGAATTGTTTTCGACTGAAGGTAACTTAAGTTTGGAGGACCAAACTTCCTAAAAGGGGGAAGACTGTAATACCCCTGTTCCGTAATTAGCTAATTGGTCCTTAATCTGAATATGACTATGTGTTTAGCATGATTTTGTGTGCCATTGTATGATAATATGTGATTTTGAATTTCTATTTGTTCACCGTAGGAATATTTGTTTGAATAATCTGCTTTGGAAATTAAATTGGAGGCCTTATCGGCCACGGAACCCGGAATTGATTACGCCATTGTGATTGGCATAATTTTGAGAGCCTACGGTGAAATTTAGTTGAAAATTGATTCGGGTCAGATTAAATGGATTAAATTAATGTTTTGGTGCCCAATTATTTTATATTAAAGAATGTATTTGAGGGAGCTTTTAAAAAAGGGCCATGTACACACTCAACTCCTCTTTTGTCCATTTTGGCTGATTTAACTCTCTAGAGAGAGAGAGACCCGAAATTAGAGAGAGAAAAGGGAGATCATCTAAGTTTTGCTCTTGAATCTTGGAAGTCTTGAAGATTACTCAAGAATTTGCTATAGATTGTGAGAATTAAAGCTCCTAGGTGAGTATTTCATGGATTCTAGTTTGTCATTTTGTAAATTTAAAGTTTATTAATGATCAATAGCATGAATTGTGCCATAAATGAAGGAATTGTGTAGTATTTGATGAATTTGAAGCCAATAGATGCATGCATGTAGGAAATTGTTATAATTTCCATATTTGAACACAATGTGTATAATCTATGTTGAATCTTGTTTGAAATCCATGTATTTGATCATCTCTTCACCAATTAAGTTGATATGAATGAATATTTCTCACATGCAAGAGTAGATCATGGAGGTATGAGCTTTGCATGTTTGAATTTGATGTATTGGTGATGAGTTTTAGTTAATTTGAGGCATGCATGTAAGTAATTCAAGAAATGGAGCTTCATTGTGTTATGATTTGGTGTTGGTATCATGGGGATATATGTATGTGTGAAATTGGAGCCATAATATGCAAGAAATGTGGTTGAAATGTCGAAATTGAACTCCAAGAACAGTTCTGGAATTTCCAGAAAGTTTGATGTCCGCTCGAGCGGGGTAATGGCCGCTCGAGCGGGAAAATCGTGCTCCCAGCACTTTTTGCAGAGTTGGAGGTGCGCTCGAGCGGGATATCTCACGCTCGAGCGGGGAGCTATGTAGACAGGAAGTCCGCTCGAGCGGCCGAGTTCACGCTCGAGCGGGAATTTGAGGTAACCAGCACTTTTGCAGGCTTAAGGGTCCGCTCGAGCGGGGAGGTACGCGCTCGAGCGGGGACCCTATTATCTGAAATTTTGTAAATGCATCCTGTGTTCTGTTTTCCGTTCTCTCTCACTCGTAAGCACTCTTAGGCATATGTTAAGCATTATAAATGAGTTAATGAGATAAGAATAAAGCCTAATGAGGTGTATGTGAATTAAAGAACGGATTTAGCTGTTAGTGACCCTTTTGTGTTCATGAAATGTATAGGGTCAAGCTCCAGGGAAATCCACAAGCCGATCACTGTGAGTAATATCGATATTTGAATGCTTGTGAATGTCCAATTGTTTGTTCCCTTATAAGCTTTATGAATTGCTAATTGGGATTGTGGACGTAAGTCTGACATGGATAAACATGAATGGACCAAAGGTCGTTTTGATAAACATAAATGGACCCAAGGTTGTTTTGTTAAACATGAATGGACCAAAGGTTGTTTTGATAAACATAAATGGACCCAAGGTCGTTTTGACATGAATGAGTGGGCCGAAGGCCGTTTTGAAATGAATGAATGGGCCGAAGGCCGTTCTGACATAAATGAATGGGCCAAAGGCCGTTTTGAAATGAATGAATAGGCCGAAGGCCGTTCTGACATAAATGAATGGGCCAAAGGCCGTTTTGATACGAATGAATGGGCCGAAGGCCGTTTTGACACAAATGAATGGGCCAAAGGCCGTTTTGATACGAATGAATGGGCCGAAGGCCGTTTTGACACAAATGAATGGGCCAAAGGCCGTTTTGATACGAATGTATGGGCCGAAGGCCGTTTTGACATAAACGAATGGGCCGAAGGCCGTTTTGACATAATCGAATGGGCCGAAGGCCGTTTTGACAAGAATGGAAATCTGAATGGGCCAAAGGCCAGAATGTTTGGAATTACAATCACTTGATTTGTATTTCGTCTAGTTATATATATCTGTTAAATAGAAATATGAATTGGGCCCAAGGCCGTTTGGAACATGTTGTTCTACATTGTTAAGTAATTTCTGTATTTGATATTATTCACTGGGCTATCGCTCATGCTCATTCATGTGTTTGTAGGTGAGCCAAGAGAAGTCCAAACCCAGCCCCAGTGAAGTCTGCCAGGAACAACATGAGTTTTGGAGAGTCAGCCTTGTGTCTCACGCACGAGACCCAACCTTGCCATTTTCTTATATATTTACATTTTGTCTTGTTGGCAAGGACCTTGTGTATATCGGTATGTAGTTTTGATATGGGTTGACTCAGTTTAGATGATCCTGTCTAAAAAGGATTTTATGGTACTGTATTTTGTCGTGGGTTATTAACGTATATGCGCATGGTTTGTTTTATAGTGCATATAAGCACGGCTCTATGGACAAAGTTTTTAATTATTGCTTCCATTTGGCCCCTTTACTCTGTTGAGTTACGTCTGTTTTGGTTTGAGGCTGTAGGTAATCTCAGGATTACTGGCCGGTTATGTCCTTAACCCATAGGGGCGGGTTCGGGTCGTGACACTTCTGTATCAGGTCGTCCTCTGGGAGTACCCCTGAGCTGTTAGGATGATTAGGGATCATTGGTTAGGTGTGGCTAAGAAGAAGGGTTTGCCGAGAGGTTGATCTCCTCTTTGAGATTTTCCTTATTCTCGGAGAGGTCACCTCCTCGGACATGATAGTTAGAGGGAATATTCCCCATGTGTCTTGCACATGGGTTCCATCCTACATCATGAGATGCCTATAAATTGCACCCATCCATAACTTTACATAGGATGGATTTTGGAAAAACAATTCTTGGGAGAGAACTGATTTCCCTTCTCCATTATCTACCTTGAGAGTGAAAGTGGGAGATCCATGGGAGAGCCTTGCCATTATTCTCTCTCTAACTACTTTGCCTTTTTTTTCATTCAATCTCTTATTTCTATCATCTCTTTGCTATTGTGTTCTTAGTAGTGACTGTTAAAGAATCTAAATCTCTCATCATTTCTAGAGAATTCTTATTCTCCAACAACATTCTTGAACCCTCCTATATGGTTTTACTACCCCTTTCACCTGTATAAGGCAGGGTTTCACAATTTTCTAAGCAACTTAATTCAAGGAACAACAAATACCTCACTACTTTCCATAAATAAATAAAGCATTTTCTTTCTTTTAACCAAGTTCAACTCCAAGCCTATATGTTGCATAGAGGAGTGGTGTGTGACTATTTGCATTTAAATAGCAAACAACTATTGAAATTTATCGAGTTCTCATCAGATCTACTGCTACCTGGCCTTTTGAGTTGGGTTTTATTTTGGAAATTAAAAATTATAGATAACATTCACTCAAAAAATTATATTTTGTCCCCCCCCCCCTTTTTTTTGTGTGTCTATTATTAGTTTTCACACAAACCAAATGGAAGCTATAGTTTTCTTCTCCGACATGTTGAGTTATGTTCAAAATAATTGTTTAACCATCTCTATTTGGTGGAAGAGAGAGAACAAAGTTGTAATTCCATGTTCATTTTTGTAAGAGTCTTTCCATGAAGCAAATAGGGCACCATTCTTCTTCTCTTGCCTTGAAAAACATAACTTGAGAACTCTGTTTGATGTTCGAATGCACATAGTCATGGATTTTGCCTCCCATTCAAAAGCTTTAATTATCCGTTAACCGATCAAATAATCTTCAGCTAACCTCATTTTAAATTTTTCAACATTTAATAGTCTCCATCTAGTCCCATTTGAAAGTCATGTGATAATATAATATTATATGGTATCATTTTAAAATTTTCAGCATTCAATAGTTTTCACCGAATCTCATTTGAAAGTCATGTGACAACTAAGGGCACGAGAGGAGAGACGTAGAAAATGGGTGGAATTTTGAAAGTCATCTTAATAAAATAAATATTGGAAGAAAAAATTTAGGGACAATAACCAATCACACCATTTGGACTATTAATCCTACTTATCTAACCAATCAAATGTGAGATTGGTAATTTGGAAGGGAAATTCTCTATAGACTGGGTCCCACGTATTTTTCAATCTAATTGACCCCCTAATCTTCGAAAATTGACAAGCCCAAAATGTATTGTTTGGCCTAACATAACTGGGGAATGATGTGGAGATAGCACATCTATTATTTGTGTGAGGTTTATCATATCCACAATCATATTTTATTATTGAAAGAAGAAATGGTATTACCTTTATATTCAATTTTCATTAATTAAATTAGGTTGTGCTAAGAATACAAAAAGTTCTAATGCAAATATGATATGATACTGATGTTATTTCTTACATAACCGAACATTTAAAACTTTGCAATGCTTATTGTTACGGTGTGCAATGTCATAATTTTTACCATAAAAATATGTAATATTTATTATAAAATACGTAACACATCACAAAAACACATAGTAAGGTGTATATGGTGTATTTGTTAAAAAAAAAAAAAAAAAAGTATATATAGTACACACTCTTAGAGAGGCATATACCATAAAATTTACCATTGAATAACTCGGACAATTTTGGTAAATCAAAGATAATTTTGGCTTGCAAGTTACGCTTGGGTCGACTTTGACAACTTTCTCAGCATAATTTAATTTGAGCTTGAAAAATTCTCAACCCGTCCAGAATTAGGGATGGACTCAAGATTTTCACAAGGGGGAGCAAAAATATATATACTAACAAAAAATTTAAATAAAAAATATAGGTTGCAATATCAATTTTCTATTGACATATAAAAAGCAAAAATAAGATGAAAGCACATACAAATAAGCATTTTAATTTTATCCACATTGAAAAATATAACAATTACAAAAACATTTTTTGTACTAAAATGAGGTATCTTGAGTTGTACTTGACGCTCTTTCATGTCATTAAAAGCATCAATCAACTTTAAAATCTTGCAAAATGTTGTCCTCAATGAACATGATTAGATAATTAGCTAATACCTTGTTTTATTATCTGAAAATAGGACTTGTTATCAATGGTTGTTATAAAAAATTATTAATTTTATTATATTTTGTCTAATTTTTACTTTTATACTTTGATCCAATGTTTTATAGGCATAGACAAGCAACTACTTAAATTTAAAATTAAAAAAAAAAAACTAAGAGGGGGTGAACCTCTATAATTTGGAGATAATTATAATTAATACTACTATAATAATGGAAGTTTTTGAAATCATATGGGACCGCCCCCTCTTACCCCCTTGTAGATCTATCCTTGTCCAAAACTACTCAAGTCTCATACCAAAATATTATAGATAATTCTATTTTCACACACTAATTCCCTTTAGTTTATACACTTAATAATAAAAAAAAAAATTAACACAATTTTATCCTAGAATAAAAATATCATAATACCCTTATCGTCTACTCAAATCTTAATTTTAAAACACCATAGCCATTCTCGATCGCCAACGCCAGTGCCAGCACTCTTTTCTGCCATACCTTCTTTCCCTTCCCGCATGTGATCACCTTCTGCCATAAACCACACACTCCCACAAGCTCCCGCCGCGAACCACCCATTTTCGAGATTGACAGTGAAGGTCTATAACGAGTTGAATCAAATTGAATTTATACTTTAATCTCAGTTGGGGATTTATATTAAATTATTAAACTCTATTCATTTCGGGCCCAATTGAATAAATCGTGACCCGTTAGTAACCATGAAATATTGTTGTGGTTTTATTATTATTTGATTACCATAAAAGAGTTGTGAATACTTATGGTGTGTACCATTAAACGAAATATATTTTGTGGTGAGAAAATATTATATTTACTTTTGTCATTAAAGATGTTGAAATTTATTTTTAAATTGACATATATATATATGGTTAGATATTTAGTTAGATATTTGTCTATACTATATATATATATATATATATTTAAGTGACCAAATAGGATTTTTCTTTCAACCTTTGGGTTCTTGTCGTGAGAAAGAAAAGAAAAAAGGTTCCAATGTTGGTTTTTCATGGGTTTGATCTAGTGTAAGTCATTTTTGACCCCTAGTGCTTTGGATAAAAACGTAGAGGACGGAAAAGGCGTCGTTTGGCTCCAAACAGATTTAATTTCAATTGCCAAAAAATTTGAAAGCTTCTTGGCTTGAGGTAGAGATTTTTCCTACACTTCTTTATACACTTTTACTTGATTATATGGAGCTTAGAGTTGTATACAATTTAATTAGAATTTTTGAAAAAATTTGTGATTATTTGCTTAAAAGAGAAATTTTGAGAAAAATAAAGAGTTGATGCCCAAATTGTGAAAGTGTAAACTTGGAATATGTTTGTAAGGTTATGAAAGAGCTATGTTTTAAATTTGAACAAAAACGGACTTTGATTCGATCGGTTTTGAAATTTTTATCGATTTGCGACCAAAAGAGCATTTTTAAAAAAAGAAGGGAATTATGTTTAACTTTTGGGGCTTTTAATCAAAATAGGATGTCATAGTTGAATAATTCTTGGAGAATGAGTTTGGAAAGAAAATGATGTTTTCTTGGGCATTAACGGTATTATTTTTCTTAATGTATCTGTTGGAATAAAACCGACACGATTAGAAATGGACCTTGAGAGGTTACCGGACGTGATTGTGATATGAAAACTAATGTAGTTGTTCATATTGTATGAGATGTGGAATAGATTATACTTATCGGAATTTTTGGAATCTAATTGTTTAAATATGTATTTAGAAATATCTGTTTTGGGCTATCAGTGAAGGATAACCATGATTGTTGTAGAAATGCATGAGACTTAGGTAAATTGAACCATATTCCTCATTTGTTGCATCGGACATTGCATTTCATTTATTTCATTGGAAATGTATCTATTTTTAGAAATGTTTGGAAATGTATCTGTTTACAAAAAGATGAATACTTTGTAAATCTGGGTAGTGGGTGTAGAACTGCGTGGTTAGGTGTCTAGCCTTCCAGTTTACTAGTAAAAATGACAGTGGTAGTGCATTTGGGCTTACTTACAGATACTTACCTAGAGATTCACAGAGCCTGTGTTCATGTAACATATATGGTTTAAAATGGAAATGGTTTTATATCTGTAGTTTCATCTCAGCATTGCATTCTTTATAAAAAGAAAGATAAACTGTTTTATCATGAGTATGGCATGAGCATGCTCCTCTTTAGTCTTGTCATGAATCATGTTGTGTAGTATATCTCGACTAGGCTGTGGCTCACCCCATAAGGGAAACTATTTTCAGGTACAGGTGATATGCCTCTGCCAAGGCACTGACCGGGGAGGACTCGGAGCTGAAGCTCCATTTTTGTTTTATGGTTATTTATTAAATGTAAGCCTAGGGCTATATTTGTGTTGAGTTGAAACTCCATTTTGTATAACCAATAATGTTCTTGGATAAATTTGTAAGCCTGTAGGACACTTATTATTTGTTTGGCTTCCATTTCATACTTGTTGTAAAATGCATGCTTGGGATTAGAACTGGGTCATTGAGATGTGAACAACATGCATTTGGCATTTGGGATTAAATGGAAATGGACGTATGGAATAGTTAGCTATAAATATGTGTTTGTCTATCAAGTGGGTTTGTTGTATAAATAGATATACCCTGCCCAAATTTTTAAGGCGTTACAACTTGGTATCAGAGCATACCGGGTTCGAATACTTTGGGTATGTGGGAAATGGTTAGTACCACAGTAGGTTTATCTCGCTTGATAGAGATATCTGTATGATGAGGTGCTATGTGATAACATGCTTATGTGATTATATGGGTATGGGGTTTGATTTCTGAGATGTTGATTTGGTCTGTGAGTTCCTAGAAGTCTAGTTAAAAGAGCACTTGATCACTGCTATTTTTGAATGGAACTCTAGCAACGTCATGGGACAATCATTATCTAGAAAGAAAATCTGTATGTACTTATGTGACTATTTACTTATGTGGAATGAATTAACTATTATCCATTGCCTTAGGACGTGAGTGAGTTAGCTTCGGCACAATTGTGGTTTGTGCTAATCTCGAATGTTACCTTTATTAGGATGTCAGGACGCGAAAGCGGTAGTGGTAGGCGTGGTGGGCCTAAGAGGCATGAGATGCCAATACCGGATGAGATTTCGGCGTAGGAGGAGGGGACAAAGCAGGAAAATGTGGCTGAGCCAGCTAGGCAACAGGCCATGAGTGCTTTGGCATGAGAGATAGCAGGGGCACTGAACATACTAAGGGCTAAGAACCTAGCACAGACACTAGTTGCCCCAGTTGTAGAGACAGGACCACTCCTGGTAAAAGGGAGTTCTTCCAGACCAATCCAGATATTTTTGTGGGAGATCCTAAGGAGCCACTGAAGGCTGATGAGTGACTAGAGCATAACGGTTAAGAAGTTCGAGATGCTAGACATTGAGGACGACGCTCTGAGAGTGACCTTGGCATCCTTTCAGCTGAAGGGAGAAGCGGGTCAATGGTGGAAATACGCGCGATGACGTATTAGGGTGACCTAGGAGGCCTTTGTCAATGCCTTTCAAGAGAAGTATCTGCCTGCTACTGTCAGAGAAAGGTTGAGAGAACTATAGACACCCCATTTTTTACGGCCCTTTAAGACTTGGGTGTTCTTGCAAGTACATCCGATAGCAAGTCTGATTTCTCACCGAACGCTCGAAGACCGTGGCAGAACGCCACAGGTTTGAGTTTTCCAAACCCTACATCCATTTTGTCTCATCTTTAGACCATGCTTAGGTCTTTTCAGAATGAAGTTGTTGATGGCCTGCCGGCCATCCTTGAAGGCTGTCGGCCATGGATTTTGGCTTGTCGGCCATCAATGAAGCCTTGCCGGCCATCAGTGTTTCCTGCAGATATTTTGTGATATTTTGTGCTAGCTGTTTGCACAGATTCATGCATCTTCCTACACATGTGTGGATGGATGTTTGTGAAGGGATTTTGTGTTTTTCTATATATATGACCCCTCTCTTGCATGTATAGAGGTTAGCAAATTTGAAGACAAAAAATTCTCTCTCTAGATTTCTCTCCCTCTCTTACAATTTTGTGCCTTGAAGCTTGTTTTCTCTATACTTTTACATACACTACCTTGATGAAAGTTACTTCTTTTTGAGCTGAGGTTCCTTGAAACTTGATTTGAGCTCTAGCAAGTGGTTTTAGCTTGGATTTGTGCCTAAAATTGTTCTTTGCTTCAAGAGGTAGTTTACTTGCTTTGTTCACTTGTTTAGCATGCTTGTTTTCTCATCTTTTTAAATTGTTTTCAGGCTGGTTTGGAACTGAAAAACCTCTGTTTTTATGATCTAAAAATGGTGGTTTGAAGCCTTTTTTTGTTAAAAGGTGGTTCATCCTCCTTGCTTGTTAGTTTGTTAAGCTTTTGTGCCTTTATTCATTACTTTAAAACCAACTTTTTTGGGCCTTTTAACCACTGAATTTCAGAGGTTTTTCAGCAGTAAAAAACTTATTTTGAAGTCCAAAATTGGAGGGGCTAGCCTCCACTCCTTGTGTCTTGCTTGCATGCCTAGTTAGCTTCACATGTTAGCATGCTTTTTTTAGCCTAACTTTGCTCAAGTCTAGCATGTCTTAGCCTCTGAAATAACCTGTTTTAGCTCTGTTTTGGGCTGGTTAATTTGTTTGAGTCTTGTTTTGCATAGTTATAGTGCAACCCCATGTATTAGCTTAATGTTATGGCTTTTTGTGTCTTGAGTCCAGCATGTTTTAGACCATATTTAGGGCTGTTTTGCCTCTATTTTTGGTTGTTTGTTTCATTTGAGGCTTGCATGGCATGGTTATAGTGTTAATTCCTTCACTAGCTTAGTGTTTTAAGGCTTTAACTCTCATTGGTGTGCAGTGATTGCATGTTTTAGTGCTTTTATCATTCATTTCCAGCACTTTAAATCATCTCTGCGACCTCGCTCAATTCTTCACTTTTGATTTGCATTGAAAGTGGTTTCAAGCCACTTGTTTGCCTAAGTGTGAAATGGAGGTGTTACACCTAATGGTTTAATCCCTTAGGGGGTTCATTACCAATAGTGTAATACCTCTTTCACGTCAAAGCAACTTGTGGTTTGAGCCCTCTTTCCGTTAGCGGACACTCACCAATGGACTAATTGATTAATGAATGGTTTGGTAATTAAAATGATTAAATAAAATTGGCAAGTAAAAGTGTGCAAGATAAACATTCTTTGTGTTGCATTGCATGTGTTCAAATCGGACGTTAATTTGAACACAAGGCAAATGGGACATTTTATACTCAAAAGTGATGAAATGTGCCACTTTTCTTGGGCTCCATTGCCCTTGATCATGCATGATAGGGTGATGGTCATTCGAGTCTTATTTATGCATTTATCAAATTGTACAACTTGATCTTTGGCCATCATGCAATGAAATTGCTTGATTAGTGGTTTTGAATCCAAGTGTGTCACTCCTTTGAGGTTTTGAGATGATAAGGAGGGGTACAGTATAAACAAACCCTTGGAAAAACCTTCTTTTTTCTCTGTTTATGCTCTGTTGTAGTATGGTGATCTAAAGCATCAATGGCCAGTAGTGCCTCATTTTTGGCCGGTAGTACACATTTTTGGCCAACAGATAGCCGGCAGCAACCATCTATGGCTGGCAGCAACCATCTATGGCCGGCATGCCACTGATGTAAGCCTCAGGGAGTATTTGGTAAGTTTGAGCAGAAAGGTTTGAAGTATGCTCAACCCTACAAACAGAGCATCTCGAGAGCAAGACGGTAGTCTTCCTAAGCGTAAACCGAGCACGTGCATCTTCCACTTCCCGAGGCGGAGCAGTGGTAGCATAGTTTAATGCCTTGTATGCTTAGTTAGTGTGTATTTGTTTTAATTAATTAGTTTGCTAGTTAATTAAAGTGTTGTAATAATTAGTAATTAGTTTGCTAGTTATTCATTTGGTTTGTAATAATTAGTCTAATTAGTTTAGTCTAATTGGTTTAATTAGCATAACTAGTTGCTTAGCTCTTATTCGTTTGGACCCTCCTTCGCAAGGGCGTAATGTTGTAATAAGTGTGCGTGCGTGTGTGTATGTCTTCCAACCCCACGTCTTTCTCCCTTTTATTTAATTACTTTCGATGGTTAGATTAGGGATCATATTTCAATTAGCATATCGCATGCTTGCATCCATTCATTTGTATTGCATGCATAGCGCATCATTTAAACTGCATTGCCATTTCAATATCTTATTTGAATACGTGTTTAATTGCATGTTGTTCAAATCGATTCATATGCCATATCAGTAGTCGAGCCTATTAATTGCATATTGCATGTTTTGCATTAGGCATCTTGTATAGTTAGGATCATGCATCTTTCTAACTAGTTTCTGTTTTGGCTTTGAGTACTCGGTGAGTTTTATGTGTTAGCATACTTGCATGAGTGTGATTGTCATATTGTCATGTTTCGCATGCTTACCATGAGGCTATGTGCTTAAATGCTAAACTATATAAATGCCTGTGGATGAAGGCTTGTTGTTTGAATTAGAACAATTCAACGAATGTGCGTTTTTTTAAGCCCACTTTGTTGAGTGGCAAATCATGTTTTAAGCCCACTACGTTTGGTGGCAAATCCACATCTTTAAGTCCACTTGAGGTGGCAAATTCAAACCATTTTCGCAAACAAACATGAGTTGAATTGTTCCAATTTGAGCGAACTAGCCTATACTTGCTTGTGTGCATCACATAGTAAAACTAGTTTAATAACTGGAACAAGAGTACATAATGTTTATAAAATATCATATCATGATTAATAGAGGCCGATCTTTGATCGGGCGAGTGGAGGTACTCAATTCATGATCTTCCCCCCTCGTACCCAAGTTCCCGAGCCGAGGCAACTTTGGTGATGACGGACACATGGCCTTTGGCACGAGTCAGGATTTCCTAAATTTTTCCAAAAATAAAATATTTAGGTGGCGACTCTGTATCAAGCAAAGCAGTCCAATTTTGGCACTATTTGATCTAAAATCGATTTTCTAAAAAGGTTTGCTGGATTTGGACTCTTTGGTGTTTATCAGTTTCACATTGCACTTGTGAAACTAGATTCAGAATCGCGAGAGTTCGAACTATGAGGCCTTCTTTTCAAACCTTTCCGAAAGGCAAGCACGTGGAAAAAGACGAGTCCATAGGAACAGTTCAAGAACCTCAAACAACAGCTTGGCACACCGGTGGTGGAGTTCGAGGCCACTTTTGGTAGTTTGTCCAGATTTGCTCTTGAGCTTGTGGCGACAGAGGAGCGCCATTGTATCGAGTTTGAGACTCAACTGAGAGATGAGCTTGCCTACTATGTGGGCGGGTCTATGACGAGGAAGTACAGCCATTTTGTTGAGGCAGCGGCACATATGGAAACCCGGTTAGGAGCTGGAGAAAGAGAGATGAGGGGTTTCAGGCAGAGAGGCTAGGAGATGCAGGGTGAGGCCCGAGACAGTAAGAGGCAGAGGGGTTTTACACCACAACAGCGTCATGGGGCACAGTCTAGGTCCACTTTTCCTATGCCGAGTTTAGGGGTAGAGAGAGGTGGCCAGGGAGGATTTTCTTGTTTCAAGTGTGGCCAGTTGGGTCACAAGTCCTTTTCTTGCCCACAGAAGGGGGGGAGGACAGCGGTCTGCTCCGTCTTCAATTCGCCCACCGAGCCAGAGTCAGGGAAAGGGGCAATCTTTGACTTGCTTTCAGTGTGGACAGGTAGGACACATGAAGAGGTACCATCCACAGTTGGATAGCACACCTGGTGCATCTGGATCGAGGCAGACTCAGAGTCACCAGCTAGCACAGTCGGCATAGGCCTCGAGGGCCACTCCGGGAGCCTCTTCGACTCAGTCTGTACATCCGGCTTATGCTCCGAGAGGGAAGCAAGTGGATTAGAGACCTACTGGGCGTGTATACTGTTACCACGACAGAGTTAGTGCCAGCACCTTTGGTTGTGAGAGGTACCTTCTTGTTTTGCAATTCTATTGCCAATGTATTGATTGAGATGGGTGCATCACATTCCTTTATCTCATCTGCATTTGTATTGGCATTGGGGTTAGAGTTGGTTCGGTTAACATTGCTACTCTGCGTAGAGTGACTGGCTGGGGGTGAGATTGTGTTAGAACAAGGATGTCGGGATTGTGATATAGAGGTTGCTAGTCATTGACTTCCATTTTCTTTTGCTTTGCCAGATATGTTGAGTTTTGATTTGTACTGGGTATGGATTGGTTGTCTACGTATCAGGCTGTTATCGACTGTTACCGTCAGAGGGTTACTATGTGTACCTCGAACGGTGACTGCTTTTATTTCTTGGGAGATTGGATTGATAGAGCTTTGTTGTTGGTTTGTGACCCGCATGGTCGGGGCGAGTTTAGCCTCTTTCTTGCTGCATTCTTAGGGGTAGAGAGTGAGATGGTTCAGGTTGAGTTGCCAAGGGTAGTCTATGAGTACCCGGATGTCTTTCCTGAGGATCTTTTTGGTTTACTACCTGACCGAGAGATTGAGTTCTCTATTGACCTAGTGCCAGGCACGACACCGATTTCCATGGCTCCGTATAGGTTTGCACCTGCTGAGTTGAGTGAGTTGAAGATTCAGCGCCAGGATTTGCCAGACAAGGGTTTTATCCACCCTAGTACTTCACCTTGGGGAGCACCGGTCCTTTTTGCCAAAAAGAAAGATGGTACATTATGGCTTTGTATTGATTACCGAAAACTGAACTGGGTGACTGTTAAGAACAAGTACCCATTGCCCCGTATAGACGATTTGTTTGATCAGTTGAAGGGGTCTTCTTGCTTTTCAAAGATAGACTTGAGATCGGGTTATCACCAATTAAGGGTGAGGGAGGAGGACATTCCGAAGACGGCATTCCGTATGCGATATGGCCACTATGAGTTCCTAGTCATGCCTTTTGGGTTGACTAATGCATCGGCCTTGTTTATGGACCTGATGAATCGAGTTTTTCATCAGTATCTTGATCGTTTTGTGGTTGTCTTTGTTGACGACATTCTAATTTATTCAACCTCTGAAAAGAAGCACGCGGAACACTTATGGGTTGTGTTGGAGTTGCTTAGAGTCCATCAGTTATATGTTAAGTTCGGGAAGTGTGAGTTTTTGCTGAAAGAGGTGAAGTTCTTAGGCCATGTGGTATCTGGGGAAGGGGTGAGTATGGATTCCTCCAAGATAGAGGCAGTGCAAGACTGAGAGCAACCCAAGAACGCCTTTGAGATCCGGAGTTTCTTGAGGTTGGCCGGGTATTATCGCCGTTTTATGAAAGACTTTTCTAGTCTGGCCGCTTCATTGACCAAACTAACGAGGAAAGGAATCAAATTTGTGTGGAGTGAGACTTGTGAGAAGTCATTTCAGGAGTTAAAAATTAGACTCACTACTGCTCAGTTTTGATTATCCCGGAGAGGGGTTTGGGTTATGTTGTATATTGTGATGCATCTCGGGAAGGTTTGGGCTGTGTCTTGATATAGGAAGGGAAGGTAGTTGCTTATGGTTCATGGTAGTTAAAGATTCACGAGAGGAACCACCCTACTCATGATCTAGAGTTAGTAGCAGTGATCTTTGCCCTAAAGATCTGGAGGCATTATTTATATGGTGAGAGATTCGAGGTGTTCTCGGATCATAAAAGTCTGAAGTACTTGTTTTCTCAGAAGGGTCTGAATCTGAGACAGATAAGGTGGATGGAGTTTATAGAGGACTATGATTTCGAGTTACATTATCATCCCAGGAAGGCCAATGTTGTGGCCAATGCTTTGAGTCGGAAATCCTCTGGCAGTGCGGCTTGTATTGCCATCCGGGAATGGGAGATGTTGGGTGCTATCGGCAAATATGATTTGCATCTTGGCGAGTCTGCTGAATTGGCTACCTTGTTTACTGTAGTTGCATAACCTACACTTGTGACCCGAGTTATTGAGGCACAAAAGGGTGATCTGGAGGTTGAGACCATCCAGGAGAAGATTGCTAGTGGTAAGGTAGAGAGGGGTCTGAATGTGCATTCTGATTCAAGTATTAGATATGTTGAAAGACTTTTTGTGCCAGAGTCTTATCGGGAGGAGGTACTCCGTAAGTTTCATCACTCACGTGTTGCGGTGCATCCGGGAGGTACGAAGATGTACCATGATCTTAGCCACCAGTTTTGGTAGAAGGGGATGAAGAGGGATGTAGCATTGTTTGTGTCGAGATGCCTTACTTGTCCGCAAGTGAAGGCCGAGCACCAGAGGCCAGCGAGTTTGTTACAACCCTTGCCTATAGCCGAGTGGAAGTGGGAGTATGTCACTATGGACTTCATTGTGGATCTTTCGAGGACTCAGGGGGCTAGTGATGCCATTTGGGTGATTGTGGATCGGCTAACTAAGTCAGCGCATTTTGTACCTATGCACATAAGTGACTTCATAGATCATCTTACCGATCTTTATATTCGAGATATAGTCCGACTTTATGGGGTTCCAGTGACTATTGTCTTAGATAGAGATCCACGTTTTACGGTTCGGTTGTGGCAGAGCCTACAACGTGCCTTGGGCACTAAGTTAACTTTTACCACCGCCTATCATCTTCAGACTGACGGGCAGTTAGAGTGTACTATTCAGATCCTGGAGGATATGCTTCGGGGTTGTGTTCTTGATTTCAAGGGGTCTTGGGAGAAACACTTGCCTTTAGTGGAGTTTGCCTACAACAATTGTTTCCAGTCGAGTATTGGCATAGCACCATTTGAGGCTTTGTATGGCCGACCATATAGATCCCCTGTGTGTTGGGCCGAGGTGGGTGATGCACCTACGATGGGCCCAGAGTTGGTTCGGGAAACGACGAAGAAAATTGCTCTTATCCATAAGAGGTTGGTTACAACTCAGAGTCGTCAGAAGAGCTACGCCGACCGTAAGAGGAGGCCGTTATCTTTTGAGGTTGAGGATCATGTATTTCTTAAGATCTCACCTAAGCGGGGTTTGATGCGGTTTGGGAAGAAGGGGAAGTTGTCTCCGCGCTTTATTAGGCCTTTCGAGATTTTGGAGCATATTGGGAAAGTGGCATATCGGTTAGCTTTACAATGTTTACAATGTTTTTCCGCCACCACTATTGGGGAAGTGGCATATCAATTTTGCCGCCACCACTGTCTGGAGTTAACAATGTTTTTCATATTTTTATGCTTCGAAAATACGAGCCCGATCCATCACACGTGTTGGATTGGACTAAGTTAGAGGTAGACGAGAATGTCTCTTATGAGGAGAGACCAGTAAGGATCTTAGACACTCGGGATCAGGTCTTGCGTGGCAAGACAATTCCCTTGGTGAAAGTGTTGTGGAGACACCATGGGGTTGAGGAGGCGACTTGGGAACGTGAGGCCGACATCCGTGAGAACTATTTGGACCTTTTTATCGATGTTTGGGAGTTGTAATAGAAATGTTATTTTGATATTAGGATGTACATTGTATATGTTATGGAGTAGGGTGAATTTCTTATGTTTAATTGGGAGGTTGTGTTATCATGCCATGATTGCGTTTCTACGATTGTAATTGATTTTGATTCAACGAGGTTATCTAGTTTAAATTTCGGGGACGAAATTTCTTAAAGGGGAAAGGTTGTAACAAGTTGAATCAAATTGAATTTATACTTTAATCTCAGTTGGGGATTTATATTAAATTATTAAACTCCATTCATTTTTGGACCCAATTGATTGAATCGTGACCCGCTAGTAACCATGAAATATTGTTGTGGTTTTATTATTATTATTTGATTACTATAAAGAGTTGTGAATATTTATGGTGTGTACCATTAAATGAAATATATTTTATGGTGAGAAAATATTATATTTACTTTTGTCATTAAAGATGTTGAAATTTATTTTTAAATTGATATATATATGGTTAGATATTTGGTTAGATATTTGTTTATACTATATATATATATAAGTGACCAAGTAGGATTTTTCTTTCAACCTTTGGGTTCTTGTCGTGAGAAAGAAAAAGAAAAAGGGTTCCAATGTTGGTTTTTCATGAGTTTGATCTAGTGTAAGTCATTTTTGACCCCTAGTGTTTTAGATCAAAACGTAGAGGGTGGAAAAGACGTCGTTTGGCTCTGAACAGATTTAATTTCAATTGCCGAAAAATTTGAAAGCTTTTTGGCTTGAGGTAGGGATTTTTCTTACACTTCTTTATACACTTTTACTTGATTATATGGAGCTTAGAGTATATAATTTAACTAGAATTTTTGGAAAAATCTGTGATTTATTTGCTTAAAAGAGAAATTTCGAGAAAAATAAAGAGTTGATACCCAAATTGTAAAAGTGTAAACTTAGAATATGTTTGTAAGGTTATGAAAGAGCTATATTTTAAATTTGAACAAAAACGGATTTCGATTCAATCGGTTTTGAAATTTTTATCAGTTTGCGACCAAAAGAGCATTTTAAAAGAAAACAAGGGAATTATGTTTAACTTTTGGGGCTTTTGATCAAAATAGGATGTCGTGGTTGAATAATGCTTGGAGAATGTGTTTGGAAAGAAAATGATGTTTTCTTGGGCATTAACGATATTATTTTGCTTAATGTATCTGTTGGAATAAAACTGACATGGTTAGAAATGGACCTTGAGAGGTTACTAGATGTGATTGTGATATGAAAACTAGTGTAGTTGTTCATATTTTATGAGATGTGAAGTAGATTGTATTTATCGGAATTTTTGGAATCTAATTTGAGACTTAGGTAAATTCAACCATATTCCTTATTTGTTGCATTGGACATTGCATTTCATTCATTTCATTGGAAATGTATCTATTTGCGAAAAGATGAATACTTGGTGAATCTGGGTAGGAGGTGTAGAACCGCGTGGTTAGGTGTCGAGCCTTCCAGTTTACTGGTAAAAATGACAGTGATAGTGCATTTGGGCCTACTTGGAGACACTCACCTAGAGATTCACAGAGCTTGTATTCATATAACATATATGGTTTAAAATGGAAATGGTTTTATATCTGTTGTTGCATCTCAGCATTGCATGCTTTATAAAAAGGAGAGATAAACTGTTTTATCATGAGCATGGCATGAGCATACTCCTCTTTAGTCTTGTCATGGTCCATATGTTGTATAGTATATCTCTACTGGGCTGTGGCTCACCCTATAAGGGAAACCATTTCAGGTACAGGTGATATGCCTCCTCCAAGGCACTGACCTGGGAGGACTCGGAGGTAAGGCTCCATTTTTGTTTTATAGTTATTTATTAAATGGAAGTCCAGGGCTGTATTTGTGTTGAGTTAAAACTCCATTTTGTGTAACCAAGAATGTTCTTAGATAAATTTGTAAGCCTGTAGGGCATTTATTATCTGTTTGGCTTCCATTTCATTCTTGTTGTAAAATGCGTGTTTGGGATTGGGATTGGGTCATTGAGATGTGAACAACATGCATTTGGCATTTGGGATTAAATAGAAATAGACGTATGGAATAGTTAACTATAAATATGTGTTTGTCTATCAGGTAGGTTTGTTGTATAAATAAATATACCCTACCCAAATTTTTGGGGCGTTACAAGGTCTAGGATGAAAGATGATGAGCTAAAATAGCAGTTGTGGTAGTAATGGAGGGTTGAAAGTGACAACAACGAGAGGATCAATTTAACCTATGAAGAATCTTCAACTATGATCTTTCAAAGAGAGAAAGACGACCCGTGAAGCTGTGATCTTCAACTTTAAATTTCCTTACACATGAAGCTTTTCAGAAATGGAGAAGACCGAAGACAGAGAATATGTACGTTTTGAAGCTTTTCACAGTGGAGAAATGAATGGAGAAATCTGCCAAATGGGAAGTGGAGCATTTTGAACTGTGCGATTGAATTATATTTTGAAAATTGTATCCAAACGTGAAGCGCAAATGGGAGGGTGGAAATATATTTGGGAAACACAACCAAACACAGCCTCAGATTTTAAAATTGAAGATGAAAGTATTATTGAAATAAAGAGATATATATTGAAAAAAAATTATTATTAATTTCTTTTTTGGTGTTCATTAAGTATGTGGAAATAGAATTATTCAATGGGTGATGCTATGGTACATTTGATGTACCATACAGCAATTATGAGGATATGTGATTTTATATTATAACTAATATCATATAGATCAGAACCATTATCATATTAACTCATAACTTAGTTATATTTAGTTATTCATACATACCATATTATCTCATAACTACCACATAACTAAATTATTTTAATAATTTAATTTTGAATTGGCAACCGGTGTAATTGGTTACCAAAAAGAGGGCAAAAGAGATCAAAGGAGTCCAGGGGTCCCAACATCACATATCTCATAACCAACACCCTTTTTTCATAACCAACATTATATATCTCATAACCACTAGTCATATATCTCATAACTAACAATCATTTTGCTCATAACTACACCACTTTGATCATAACCAATATCTCATACCTCATAACCACTAACTGTAATGCCCTCAAAAGAATGCATATAAACCCAACATTCATGACATCTATAGGCATAAGAGAATAAAGCATATTTCCATATATCAGAGTATTCATTACAAAAGTATTACATGTTGATAACAAAAGTAAATGCCATACGGGCATACAACTTTCCAAGCCAACACTTGGGTTCAACAAAAAAAGAGTTCTAACTCCAAACACATTAAGCCCATGGCTTGAATTACGCGTAACACAAAAGATAATCACAAAAGTAAGCCTTCAGCTCTACAACCTCCCAAGCTACAACCTTGGTGGTGGCATATCACCTGTACCTGAAAATGATATCTCATATAGGGTGAGCCAAAGCCTAGTAGAGATACGCTAAACCAAATATGAGCAATAACTAAAACATTAGCATTTGATAAATGTTTAACTCATATAAACAAACGTACATCTCTTCCATAACCAATGCATATTAACAAACATATTTCAATCCCTTTCCATTTCATCATCCAAACCAATTCATAGATATGGTTCTCTGTTCATCCATACAGTTTATAAGGAGACTACAACTCATATTAACAATACTTCGATCATGATCAATTAATATGAGACTACAACTCACATTATTAACACTTCAACACTTCAATTTCAAATGAGACTACAACTCATTACATTAACACTTCAATACTTCAATTCATCTACGTTATGCAAACGCAATTAGGATTTCGGGACTTTCACCCTGGACACTCCGGCCAACTTAGTTATCACTGGAGTCCATCCCCTATCTCCTCCCAAACCGATTTAGGAGTACATCCCCTATCTCCTCCCAAATCGTAGAGTATATATACAATGTATTTAAACAATTATCATATACAATGATCAAGCACAGCACATATTCAATGTGTTATTCCATTCGTCATATTCAATAACATACTCAATTGATTAGTTTTAATTCACCTAAACATCATGCAGTGTCTACAACAATCAAGACTATCCTCCACCGATAGCCCAAAACAATTATTTCTAAACAGATAATAAATTCATCAAACAGATAAATTATCTACATTTTCAAAGGTGAGTGATAAATCAATCCAACTCCACCATTCAATCTCATAATTTCCCAATTTCATGGTTTTCAACTCAATTTCATATTTCTATATTTCTCAGATTAATTATACAAATTAATCAATTACATTAAATTAGGGTTTTTCCCCCCCTTTCCCAAATATTGCACCCAAGGCCAAATTTCATCAATCATACAAAATAACTTCATTTTAGGGACCACACATACACTTGGAACCCCAAACTAGAAAGCCCTCTTTTATAATTTCAATTCCAAAACCCTAACTTCTCAAAATTTTCAAAACAACACCATCTATACAAAATACATAACATCTATGTCAAAACTCATAAAAAGGAGTAGGTTATTCCTACCTCAAGTGAAAAGACCCAAAGAAAATGAAGGTGAAAACCCAAGATGCTCCGAACACCAACTTTTTCGGATCAAAACGAAGACCACGCCAAGCTCCACACTTTTTACAAAGGAACTAGGGTAGAAGATCACTAGAACTAGATGTATTTGTAAAGAGAAGATGTATTCTAGAGAGAGGAGCTCTCGAATGAGGGTTTTGAAATGCTAGGGAGAGAGAGGGCCGAAAAAGTGATTCAGAATGCTTCTCTTCGGACTGATATACATCACAGTCCGCTCGAGCGTCAGACACAGACTCGTGCTCGAGCGTGAAAAGTGCCGCTCGAGCGTGGAATGCACACTTCCAGAAGTTCTGCAGACGAAGGTCTCCGCTTGAGCATGAAAGTGCACGTTTGAGCGTCCAATGACCTGCAAGAAAAATACTGAAGGTTGAAGAATCCCGCTCGAGCGTCAGACTGCTTGCTCGAGCGGAGGAGCAAATGCAAAAGGGCCCGCTCGAGCTCGAGCATGAAAAGCCCCACTCGAGCGTGAAGGGCAAAATCTGGACATAAACTATTTGTTTCTCAACATAACCAACCTGTTTCAAACCTGCCCAACACAACCCAAAACTCAAATACAAAGAGTTAAAGGACAAAAATGCAATAGAGACAACAACAATCATCCTCGGAATCGAGTCCGGAATACAATAAACAACAGAGGGAAACTGGAATCGCTATAACCTCCCCCCTTAAAGAATTTCGTCCCCGAAATTAGATAAATAAGTTTCAAAATTGTGATCTTTTCCAATTTTTAACACATTATAATTCAACATTCATTAACTTGACCCATTACCGGTCATTCCATCTCTTTTCAAGAGGCAACTTATAATATAACTTTCAACATGCATTATCAACATGCATTCCCTTGAAATCCACCAATTTCAACATATATATTCCACAATTCAATAATATATTCAATGTTAACGATATATTTGCATTTCTACACCACATTCAACATATACAATGTTAAATTAAACTCATAGTTCCGAAATGTATTCAACAATTTCAATATTTCCATAAGCCAAAACATATACAATGTTTTTAGATTTCACCAAGAAATAAAATTCCCAATACATGGTTAAACATTAACAAACAAGTCCGGGTATTTCCCACGGACCTCCAACTCACGTTTCCAAGTGACTTCTTCCACTCCGTGATGTTTCCACAAGACTTTCACCAAGGGTATCATCTTACCTCGCGAGACTTGTTCCCGTCTATCCAAGACCCGCATCGGTCTCTCCTTATACGAGGCATCCTCATCTACCTCTAAGTCGGTCCAATCCAATACATGTGACGGATCTGGCTCGTACTTTCGAAGCATACTAACATGAAACACGTCATGCACCCTAACTGCGGCGGTAAAGCTAAATGGTATGCAACCTCCCCAATTCGCTCAAGGATCTTAAAGGGACCAATAAACCGAGGGGACAACTTCCCACTCTTCCCAAACCTCATCAAACCCCGCCTAGGTGATATTTTCAGAAAGACATGATCACCCACCTCAAATGCCAAAGGCCTCCTCCTACGGTCGGCATAGCTCTTTTGGCGACTCTAAGCTGTAACAAGCCTCTTACGGATAAGTTCAACTTTCTCTATCGTTTCCCGCACCAACTCTGGGTCCAACAAAGGTGCATCACCCACCTCAGCCCAACACACTGGAGACCTACACGGTCGGCCATACAAGGCCTCAAACGGTGCCATACCAATACTCAATTAGAAACTGTTGTTGTAGGCAAACTCCACTAAGGGCAAGTGCCTCACCCACGACCCACTAAAGTCAAGGACACAGCCTCGAAGCATATCCTCAAGGATCTAAATAGTACGCTCGGACTACCCGTCAGTCTGAGGATGATAAGCCGTGCTAAAGGTCAATCTAGCGCCCAAGGCACTCTGCAAACTCTGCCACAATCTAGCAGTAAAACGCGGATCTCTATCTGAGACGATCGACACTGGGACTCCGTGCAATCTCACTATGTCCCGAATATACAAGTCAGCAAGATGATTTACCGAATCTCTCACGCGCATAGAAATAAAGTGCGCCGACTTAGTCAACCAGTCTACGACCACCCAAATAGCATCACTACCCCGTTGAGTCCTCAGAAGACCTACAATGAAGTCCATCATGACATGCTCCCACTTCCACTCGGCTATAGGCAAGGGTTGCAACAAACCCGCTGGCCTCTGATGCTCGGCCTTCACTTGCTGACAAGTAAGGCACTTAGACACAAAAACTGCTACATCTTTCTTCATCCCCCTCCACCAAAACTGGCGACCCAAATCACGATACATCTTAGTACCTCCTGGATACACCGCAAGACGTAAATGGTGAACCTCTCTGAGTACTTCCTCTCGGCAAGACTCCGGCACAAACAAACGATCTCGGTACGTCACACTCAGGTCGGGATACACAGTCAAACCCTTTTCAACCTTCCCACTGGAGATCTTCTCCCGGAGGGATTCTACCACAAAGTCACCCTTCTGTGCCTCTAACACTCGGTTCACAAGCATAGGTTGTGCAACCACAGAAAACAAGGCTGCAGATTCAACAGACTCCCCTAGAAGCAAGTCAAACTCGCCAAGTGCACCCAACATCTCCCATTCTCGGATGGTAATACAAGCTACATCACTAATGGACTTCCTACTAAGGGCATCGGCCACAACATTGGCCTTCCCCAGGTGATAATGCAACTCGAAGTCGTAATCTTCTATAAACTCCATCCACCTTCTCTGCCTCAAATTCAAGTCTTTCTGTGTAAACAGATACTTCAGACTCTTATGATCCGAGAACACCTCGAATCTCTCACCATACAGGTAGTGCCTCCAAATCTTCAAGGCAAAAATTACAGCTGCTAACTCTAGGTCATGTGTAGGATAGTTTTTCTCATGTGTTTTCAATTGACGTGAGCCATAGGCTGCTACTTTCCCCTCTTGCATCAACACACAACCCAAACCCCCTTGTGAGGCATCACAGTACACTGCATAACCCAAACTCCTCTCCGGAATAATCAAAACTGGAGCGGTGGTAAGTCTAACTTTAAGCTCTTGGAACGACTTCTCACAAGTCTCACTCCATACAAATTTGACCCCTTTCCACGTCAATCTAGTCAACGGCGAAGCTAGCTTGGAGAAATCCTTTACAAATCGACGGTAGTAACCGGCCAATCCCAAAAAACTGCAGATCTCAAAAACACTCTTAGGCTGTGCCCAATCTTGCACTACCTCTATCTTGGATGAATCTACGGTCACCCCTTCCCCGGATACCACGTGGCCTAAGAACTTAACCTCTCTTAACCAGAACTCACACTTCCTAAACTTAGCATACAACTTATGGGCTCTAAGCAACTCAAGCACCACTCTTAAGTGTTCCTCGTGCTCATCTTCAGAAGGTGAGTAAATCAGAATATTGTCCACGAAGACGACCACAAAACGATCTAAGAACTCCCGGAAGATCCAGTTCATCAAGTCCATAAACACAGTCGGTGCATTAGTGAGCCCAAAAGGCATCACCAGAAACTCATAATGGCCATACCGCGTACAGAATACCGTTTTCGGGATATCCTCCTCCTTGACCCTCAACTGATGGTAACCCGATCTCAAGTCTATCTTAGAGAAACAACAGGACCCTTTCAACTGGTCAAACAAATCATTTATACGAGGCATAGGGTACTTGTTCTTAACTGTAGCCCGATTCAACTTCCAGTAATCAATACAAAGTCTCAAAGCCCTATCTTTCTTTTTAGCAAAGATGGCCGGTGCTCCCTACGGCTAAGTACTAGGGCGAATAAAGCCCTTATCTAGCTATTCCTGGAGTTGAATCTTCAACTCACTCAACTCGGTTGGAGCAAAACGATACGGTGCCATAGAAATCGGTATCGTGCCAAGCACTAAGTCAATAGAGAACTCGATCTCTCGATGGGGTGGCAAACTAACAAGATCCTCGGGAAAAATGTTCGAGTACTCACAGACCACTCTCGGTAACTCAGCCTGGGTCTCACCACGTTTACCACTCATACAGCTAGTGAGAAGACAACTAAGCTCACTCCGCCCTTGCGGCTCATAGTAACATGCCCGGGGGGGTACCTGCGCGAGTTAAACAGTTCGGACTCCCGAGATCTCTTTGATCTAGCCTCACGAGTGCAATGTGAAACATAGATGAGAGTCCAGATTTGAAAACTTTTATTGAAAATCCATTTTATTGCAATTTTGTCAAAAATGGACTGCGTCATTAGATCTCAGAGTCGCCAACTAATATTTTGGGAAATTAGGAAACCCATGACTCGTGCCAAGGCCACTGTTCGTCGTAACCAAGGATGCTTGGCTCGGAACCTTAGGTATGAGAGGGGAAGGTCAATAATGAGCACCCCCGCTCACCCGATCAAAAGATCGGTCTCTACTAAACCATGATATGAATTTTATTTTCTTTATATGTTTATGTTCTGATTATTTCATAAATCCTAAAATTTACTATGTGAAACATACAAGTATAGACTATGTCACCCATTTTGGAATAACTTGATTTCATGTAGTTTTGAAAAAGTTTTGAAAATGTATAACCTAAATAAATTGAGTTTACAAACATGAAAATCAACATCATTCCAAATTAAGCGACACAACCTCTATCCACTGGCATTCATACAATTATATCACATAAGCAAATAGCCACATGGTAGGATGCTTAAACATAGTAAGAAAAACACACACAAACAGGATGCTAAAGCATAAAAACTTACATATTTGACGACCCGCGAACAAGCTACAAAACAAAGTTAGTAAAACATGCATGATCTTATATACAAAATCCTAATGCAATTCACTCATGAGATGCAACTAAAGATTCGGCCTCTAAGATATCATCTCAAGAACATGAGGTAGCGCACATAATCACATAGGAATTGATTAAATCCACAAATGCAGACTTAGCCGAACCAAGATGCATAAAACATGGATGCAAAGCATGAATATAATGAAAAATAAATATGATGTTTATGTACAAATAAGGAAAGCAAGTAAAAGAATGGGATAGAAAGAAGTGGGACGGGGAATTATTACAACGCTCTGAATAAATTATTACAAACCAGATAAGAGAGAGAGAAGGGAATATTACAACAAAATAAAAACCTCACAAACTCTCAAAATAAAAATAAAAAAATAAAATAAAATAAAGAAACTTCATGTGCGCCGAAAAATATTTTGCTTGACGTAGGAAGACTGCTCTATTCTGATCGGGGAAACTTTTTTTGCCGGAGCACTATTCATCCCAAGATACTATTCACTGCCGGAAGTTACTATTCATCATGACAATTACTATTCACCTTTCTTAATCGTTATTCATCTTACCGGGCATTTTTCATCCGCAGTTACTATTCATCGCCGGAGGTACTATTCATCGACGGGGCTATTATTCATCGTCGGGGTTACTATTCACCGCCGGAAGTTACTATTTACCGCCGGAGGTTACTATTCACCACCGATCACTATTCATTTGGCGGGGTCACATCTTTTAACAAATTAGGTGGTTCGACCAACCATTTAAAGTGATAAAATTACAACAATTTATAAATAGTAAACTACAACATTTTATGTAAATTACAACAATTTATATACAATAGTAAATTACAGCAGATAAAGTGGTAAAATTAGGTGGTTCGACCGACCATTTAAAGTGGTAAAATTACAACAATTTATAAACAACAATTTATAAATAGTAAACTACAACATTTTATGTAAATTACAACAGTTTATATACAACAGTAAATTACAGCAGATAAAGTAGTAAAATTAGGTGGTTCAACCGACCATTTAAAGCGATAAAAAAAAAGTTATGAAAAATAATAAATAAAGTACTTAAACAAATTATATCATATTTTGAAATTAAATGAAAGTTTGCGAAAACTCACCTTTCGGGGAAATGATGAATTTTCTGATTCACAAACTTTCTTTTGATTACTCTCAAGTCTGTGGAATGTGTTCTCAATTCTTAGTCAAAATTTGGAATTACAACTTTAGCAGTTCCTTCTTTCTGATTCTTTTTCTCTCAAAATTCTCTCGCACCAATTCCTTTTTTTTTTATTCTCTCTCCCAATTTTTTTTTAGACTCTTCTGATCTCTTCCCCCGCCAAAATTCTTCCTCTTCCTTCTCTGATCTTTCCCCCTTTTATAGAAAATAATTGTAAGAAAAAGACAAAAGAAGAAACGGTGGTGGAAGGAGTTGATTTCAAAAGATGCACAGTGATTTTACTGTGCATTGCACAGTAAAATTACTATGCACTTTACAATATAATAATATATAAAAGGGATTATTAGCATAAATATATGTACAAATACCCAAAAAAATATATAAAAACACACAAATACGTAAAATGAAAATACATGGACTAATAAAATATATTTTAGTAGGCCAAATATGCAACATAATTTGACCAAAGTGGGTCTAAAGGCATAGAAAACAAAAAGACGCACGATGGGAGTGTAGTGAATTTTTTTTTCAAAGGAGGAATAATACCCTTATATAATATAATATTACATATATACAAAAGTATGGTGCGTAGGTGAAACCAGGGTACTGAATAAATTTAATAAAATATTATATAATAATATATATAATACATATTAAAAGGAAAGAAAATGGAGAAGGAGTCTAAAATAATTTGGCAAAAACAGGTATAAGACTAGGATTAAAGTTTACATTTCATCTTTTTACTGAGAATTTTGTGAGATAGCATATTCCTGTTTTCATCATTGAGTAATCAAAAGAAAGCACCCAAGTCTTAGGGCCGGTCAAAATGGGGTGTCTATAGTTGCCCCTCTTTGACAGAGCTCAAAGTCATTTCTTGACGTGAGTGAATGTCAAAGCCCGAAGACGACCCTTTTGACAAGGCCATAAGACTTGGGCAAACAAACAAGATGCAATGCAAGTGGTTGAACCCGAGGGTTGCCTACGTATCCCTTTGCAAGGAATCAAACCTGCGTAGTTCAGGGGCAACATGTAACATGACATATGCAGTTTGAAAGTTGGACTTACATGCTTCGCGAAGCCAGTCATTTGAAAATTCATGATTATGCAATGCAATGAAATGCCATGGAGTGATGATAAAGATATGAAGATAACAACATGAGAGGCAAGCTTTGTGCAAATGATATGAAACATAATAGGGGGTGCATTGCATATAAATGTGTCACAAGATCACATACAAATGTGCCATAACATAATTTTAACCAAGTGGAACAACAACCTAACGCATCTCACGTGAAAGGATGAAGGATGGTGTAAACATCAGGCGCACCTGATGTTTTTAACCGAGTAAAACAACAACCTAATGCGTTTCACACGAAAAGGGGAAGGATGGTGTAAACATCAGGCGCACCTGATGTTTTTAACCGAGCAGAACAACAACCTAACGCGTTTCACGCGAAAGGAGGAAGGATGGTGTAAACATCAGGCGCACCTGATGTTTTTAACCGAGTAAAACAACAACCTAACGTGTTTCACACGAAAGGAGGAAGGATGGTATAAACATCAGGCACACTTGATGTTTTTAACCGATTTGCGATCCTAACGCGTCTCACGCGAGAGGAGAAGGGGTGGTGTAAACAGACAAGCGCACCTGCTGTTTTTAACCGATTGGGTAGTGTGAACAGGCAGGCGCACCTGTTGTTGTTAACCGATTTTGATAATTGGACTTATACGCAACGCGAAGCTAGTTTGAAAATTGGACTTATACGCTACGCGAAGCCGGTTGTAATTGGACTTATACGCTACGCGAAGCCGGTTTGATGATTGGACTTATACGCTACGTGAAGCCGGTTTGAAGATTGGACTTATACGCTTACGCGAAGCCGGTTTGAAGATTGGACTTATACGCTACGCGAAGCCAGTTTGATAATTGGACTTATACGCTACGCGAAGCCGGTTTGATGATTGGACTTATACGCTACGCGAAGCCGGTTTGATGATTGGACTTATACGCTACGCGAAGCCAGTTTGAAGATTGGACTTATACACTACGCGAAGCCGGTTTGAAGATTGGACTTATACGCTTACGCGAAGCCGGTTTGAAGATTGGACTTATACGCTTACGCGAAGCCGGTTTGAAGATTGGACTTATACGCTACGCGAAGCCAGTTTGATAATTGGACTTATACGCTACGCGAAACCGGTTTGATGATTGGACTTATACGCTACGCGAAGCCGGTTTGATGATTGGACTTATACGCTACGCGAAGCCAGTTTGATAATTGGACTTATACGCTACGCAAAGCCGGTTTGATGATTGGACTTATACGCTACGCGAAGCCGGTTTGAAAATTGGACTTATACGCTTACGCGAAGCCAGTTTGATAATTGGACTTACACGCTACGCGAAGCCGGGTGTTTGAAAATTCATGATTTGTGCAATGCAATGCAATGTCATGAAGTGATGATAAAGCTATGAAGATGGCAACATGGGTGGCAAGCTTTGTGTAAAACACACGAAGCAAGCCACATTTCTACCTGGCTATGTTTGCAACTTTCCCTATTCTCCAACAGGGTGACAGACTAGGTTGGTTCAGTTTCCAGAGTTGAGGCGCATACAAGCTATCTCAACCTATGGAGCTGCCATACAGATTTCAAGCCGGGGATACACCCCTGGGTATTTAAACCAGACTTTAGTCTCGGAAATCCCGAACCTTTTGCGTTCTAGGCATCGCCATTCGAACTCTAGTTTTCACCGTCGTAGTTGGTCTCCTAGGAACTCATTGCAAACACAACCAAGATAATACACAAATATTTACATATAAATACACACATATATGTACATATGGTACACAAATATGCATATACAGACAACATACAGACAGATATATACAGATATGTACACAGACATATACAGGCATATATACAGGTATATATGACACAGACATATACAGAACCTATACACAAACATATACGGATATATACACAGATGGAGAATATTCCGTTTGCAACCGTCAGCGGGAAGATGCCGTTACTGAGAAGGCATATTCCGTTTGCTGACGTCAACACACGTATGCAAAACACGCAAAAAAGAAAGGAAAAACATAAAATGCATGGATGTGGGGATATAGGGTTTCGAACCCCTGACCTTAGGCCTGGTCTTCGAGTTCTCGACCACTGAACCACGCCACTCTTGTGACAAGATATGCAAACAAATATATATATATATATATATACGAGACATATATACACAAATCAAAGCAAAAACAAAGAAACATTTGTTGTGGGTTCGAACCCCTGACCTCGGGCTTAGGCTCTCCGAATCCTTAACCCACTAGGCCAAACCACTGAACCCAAGCCACACCTGTGACCAAATGTTCAAACAAATATATATATTACATAGCTATATAATACATATACATATATATATATATACAACTTTCCCGCCTCTCTTTCTGTTTTTGTCTTACTCTCTCTTTCTTCATCTTCTTCGAGCGTTGTGTCTGGCACGTGATTTCAACAATCGCGGCGCCTGATCGACAGGCTATCCAATCCTGGCCCGATTGTCAATGATCATCTCGAGCCTTCCTCCCTCTTTGTCTTCTTTTTTGGCTTCATCCTCTTCTTAAGTTGAGGCCTGCGAAAGAGAGAGGCAGAGCGAAAGCCTACAAACTTTCTCTGCCACCACTCTGCAACCTCTTTCTTTTGCATTACTCTTCTCTGCCATGGCCTCTTCACAAGGTTCTCTCACTCTTTTTCCAGACCTAAATGAGTCTACGATAGAGATGACCAATTCTAACTCCCCTGAACCTCAACCACGGGCTCCTCCTCCTTCTCCTATTTTCAACTTTCCAGTGATGTCAGTTGAACAAATCATGGTGGCACAGTCTGACATCGAAGCAAACTTGTATACGCTGAGGTCATGTGTGGAGACCGTGACTGCGGTCTCCAACTTGTCCCGTCGACTGCAGAACAGAACGTGTGAGGTGCATCGATTGAATGCACAACTTTCTTTACTTCAACATATGTACAAAGATTCTCGAGGGGAAGTTAGCGGATTGAAGAAACAAATCAAGGAGTTTAAACGACAGGTGACCGTCGCAACTCATCATGGGACTACCTTTGACGGCCAGCGAGGGATAATCTCCTTTGGAAGCTCTGCCAAGGCCGAGGCAGAGTCTTCAAGAGCTTCGAAGAAGTAAAGATGAAGCAAGGTAGCTGATGGTAAAGTTAGGCAACGAAGCTGTGTGCAAATAAAGCTGGTTGTAATCTTCGCCGCCGAGCTATTGTCGGAAAACTGAGAAAATGCTACTCTCTCTTTTTGCTTTTTTTTGTTGTTTTTGTTTTTGTTTTTGTTTTTGTTTTTGTTTTTGTTTTTTTTTTGTTTTTTTTTTTTTTTTGTCTCTGTGATCGGGGATGTCCTCCCCTGACTATAATAAAATCAATTTAGTTTTTGCACATCGATGGCGTGACTAGCATATCACTTTGAACTTGAAAACATTTTTGTTTGATTGAATTTGAGAGTGATTGAATTTTGAACTCTGAATTGAACATTGATTCTATACTGACCTGAATCAAAGATGACTTAACGAAAGAAGAACGAAGCAAAACGATCAAAACACATTTATATACACTGACTAGTATAAATACACCGACTGGTATAACTATACTGACTGGTATGAATATACACTTATATACACTAACTGGTATGAATACCTTAACTGGTATGAATACACACTTATATACACTGAATAGTTGACTCGAGCGGTGAAGAAGACAGAATCTCTAACTCGACTATGCCCCTAGTTCATTGCCTTGACCATTTTTTGTCTCTTGATTTTTTTATAAACATGTTTTGATCAACATGAGAGTTAGATTAGCATACTTATTCCATTTTTTTGTTTCAAATCATGTAAGCTAAACTGTGAGCACTGAAAATTTTCCCTTTTCAAATCCAAAGAATGGTCCAAGTTTTGCAAAAATAGAACAATTTTCAAGAAAAATTAGTCAGCTTCATTCAAATTAATCAAAACCTATTTTTGCAAATGGCCACTACTCAACTAACATGGAATGAACCATTAGGTGCATAGTCCCAAACCAGATAATCAAAGGTGATATCTGAACCAAGCCAACCGAACCAAGCCAATCCGAACCGAATGAAGTCGAGCAAAACTAGATCGGACCGAACCGAACCGTCAAATCGAATCGAACCTAACTGAACCAAGTTAAATCAAACCAATTGAACTGAGCAGAACGAAGATACACCAATCAAACACGGATAAGACAACCAAGTCGACTAAAGACACACCAAGCAAACATGGACGAGATGAATGAGTTGAAAAATTATTAGGGCCGAACTTCAAGATGAAGCTACCTACGTATCCCAAAGATAGGAATCAGGCCATCGTAGTTCGGGCAAAGGTTCACTCGGGTATTGACACTCTCCTTTTGTGCTCTAACTTTTGCCAAAGCCGCCCTTTCGGGTTTTCAACCTTGCGAGCTTTTCATTTTTTCATTTTTTTTTTTTCATTTTGTTCATTTCATTTTTTTTTTATTTTTTTCATTCATTTTTTTTTTTGAAATTTTTTTTATTTGAATTTTTTTTTTTTTTTTGCTCTAACTTTTGCTTGGGTTGCCCTTCCGGGTTTTCAACCCAACAAGCCTCTCAAGGATGGTACTTTTGGTTTTAACTTGTCCATGTTGATTGATTGTGAAATCTCTAGGCCATCTATGAACGACTGCTATACTTGACCAGTAGATATGATGATGTAGGGACTAGGCTAATTGGGTCTGAATTTGCCTCTAATGTTGCCCCTAGTGTAGTGGATAGGAACTCGACTGTCCTTCAATAATAAAAATCCATTCTCTCAAATCTGGGTTTGGCCTTTCTAGGCGGTCTTCATTGGGAAACGATTCAGTTTTAAATCTTTGATCACATCCAACCTTTTACCCCTAGTTCAAGGTCTGCTTCAAATCTAAATCACATCCAACCTTCTTGCCCCTAGTTCAAGGGTTGCTTCCAATCTGAATCACATGCCCTATATAGTTTTGGCTAAGGTTCACTCGAGTATTGACACTCTCCTTTTACGCTCTAACTTTTGCCAAAGTCGCCCTTTTGGGTTTTCAACCTTGCGAGCTTTTCATTTTTCTTTTTATTTCTTTCTTTTTTTCTTTTTTTCTTTTTTTTTCTTTTTTTTTTATGCTCTAACTTTTGCCTGGGTCGCCCTTCCGGGTTTTCGGCTCAGCGAGCCTCTCAAGGGTGATACTTTATTGCCCCTAGTTCAAGGGCTACCTCCATTTCAGCTATGCAAGCCTCACACTTTTGCCCCTAGTTCAAGGGCTGTTTCAAATCAAAATCACATTCTCTGCCCTGAGGTCAAGGTCTGTTTCCAATCTGGATCACATCATTGCCCTTAGTTCAAGGGCTATTTCCAATCTAAATCATGTTCGACCTTATTGCCCCTAGTTGAAGGGCTGCCTCCATTTGAATCACATCATGGCCCCTAGTTCAAGGGCTATTTCCAATTCGGCTATGCAAGCCTTACACTTTGAATGATCATTGAATACTTCGAATCAAGGTTTGAAAGCTAAGGAGCTAAGGAGGTCGGACCACGAGTCAAGAGGGATCCTATGCTGTATAACTAATTCCAGGCATGTCTTCGTAGGACCACGCAAAACAATTTTTGAAATCTTTTCACAAAGTGACTAATCACTCGTACTTTTACGAAGATAAGATAGAACCAATTTGGACCAAGCCAGGATCCTTCTTAGTACCCACATTAACAAAAATGATTTTATTCATCAAAGGCTTAGCACATCTCTTTTTCTCTCAGTTGATCAAAATTTGCAAATCCCGAGGAAATTCTTCCTCTTCGTTTTTATCAGAGTTTTGGAAAAAGTTTTGAAAAACTTTGGTCAATGTGATGAATTAAGGCACAGAGAAGTAGGCAGACTCTATGGCATTTTTTTATATTTATTTTGATTTTTTATTTTTTTTTTTTTTTTTTAAAAGAGACTATGACTCAGCAATGAAATAAACTCAAAAGAAAATGACAAGAAGACCTAGACAAGATAGAAATGTCTAGGTTAGCACTATCGAAATCAACAGACTCCGACTCATTGGCTGACTCGAGTCTGATCCCAACTCTACAAACTTGGTGGAATCAAACTTAGACTCAATATTCAATTCAGAACTCAGAATAAAACCATTCTCAAATTGCTAGTCAAAGTGTGGGCCATCCGTAGTATTCAAAATAAAGCCCGTGCAATCAACATGTGGTCACTCCCCAATTACAGAAACAAAATGGAACTTCCAATTTATGCCCTCAAAAAAACACACTGAACGCACAAAGAAATGCCTGAACCACTCACTTGAATTTGAGAACCCCTGTATAGATCCAATACATTGCACATAACACAAGAAAAAGAGAACAAACACCCCTATGGAGGGTAGGGTTATCCTGTCCTAGCTTGAAATGATCTAGGGTTTCACTATTCAGACAAGCGTATCATACATCCTAGCAATGGGAGCATCATGTCCTAATGTTGAAAGGTACTCGAGCTCACTATATGTACAAGGTTGGCTCTACTCTAGGGGTTGAAGTCAAGGTGACGTTACCAAAGAGTCCTTTGGGTCATAACCAATAAAGATCCAGGAAATCAGAAGAGTCAAATAGCCTCTCTTCGGAGTCTGAGAACCTTAGATAGCAGAGCTAGATAGCACAGCTACCCTTTGACAAATCTCAAAAGGTTACAACACAAGGCCTCTAAAGTAACGTAAGATAGGTGTAGTGTCACAAAAAGTATGCATGTGCTCCCACAGTATCTAGGCAACACAGGAACTTTAAGTGCACCAATGCATGCAATGCAATAAACATATAATTGAAAATAAAAGTCATATCATGGAGTTCGAGTCAAGGTTTCATAAAATCCCCAGCGAGTCGCCAGAAACTGTAACATGCCCGGGGGGTACCCGCGCGCGTTAAACAGTTCGGACCCGAGATCTCTTTGATGCCTCACGAGTGCAATGTGAAACATAGATGAGAGTCCAAATTTGAAAACGTTTATTGAAAATCCATTTTATTCCAATTTTGTCAAAAATGGACTGCGTCATCAGATCTCAGAGTCGCCACCTAATATTTTGGGAAATTAGGAAACCCATGACTCGTGCCAAGGCCACTGTTCGTCGTAACCAAGGATGCTTGGCTCGGAACCTTAGGTATGAGAGGGGAAGGTCAATAATGAGCACCCCCGCTCACCCGATCAAAAGATCGGCCTCTACTAAACCATGATATGAATTTTATTTTCTTTATATGTTTATGTTCTGATTATTTAATAAATCCTAAAATTTACTATGTGAAACATACAAGTATAGACTATGTCACCCATTTTGGAACAACTTGATTTCATGTAGTTTTGAAAGAGTTTTGAAAATGTATAACCCAAATAAATTGAGTTTACAAACATGAAAATCAACATCATTCCAAATTAAGCGACACAACCTCCATCCACTGGCATTCATACAATTATATCACATAAGCAAATAGCCACATGGTAGGATGCTTAAACATAGTAAGAAAACACACACAAACAGGATGCTAAAGCATAAAAACTTACATGTTTGACGACCCGCGAACAAGCTACAAAACAAAGTTAGTAAAACATGCATGATCTTATATACAAATCCTAATGCAATTCACTCATGAGATGCAACTAAAGATTCGGCCTCTAAGATATGACATGTGAATCATCTCAAGAACATGAGGTAGCGCACATAATCACATAGGAATTGATTAAATCCACAAATGCAGACTTAGCCGAACCAAGATGCATAAAACATGGATGCAAAGCATGAATATAATGAAAAATAAATATGATGTTTATGTACAAATAAGGAAAGCAAGTAAAAGAATGGGATAGAAAGAAGTGGGGCGGGGAATTATTACAACGCTTTGAATAAATTATTACAAACCAGATAAGAGAGAGAGAAGGGAATATTACAACAAAATAAAAACCTCACAAACTCTCAAAATAAAAAATAAATAAATAAAATAAAATAAAGAAACTTCATGTGCGCCGGAAAATATTTTGCTTGACGTAGGAAGACTGCTCCGTTCTGTTCGGGGAAACTTATTTTTGCGGGAGCACTATTCATCCCGAGATACTATTCACTGCCGGAAGTTACTATTCATCATGACAATTACTATTCACCTTTCTTGATCGTTATTCATCTTACCGGGCATTTTTCATCCGCAGTTACTATTCATCGCCGGAGGTACTATTCATCGACGGGGCTATTATTCATCGTCGGGGTTACTATTCACCGCCGGAAGTTACTATTTACCGCCGGAGGTTACTATTCACCACCGATCACTATTCATTTGGTGGGGTCACATCTTTTAACAAATTAGGTGGCTCGACCAACCATTTAAAGTGATAAAATTATAATAATTTATAAATAGTAAACTACAATATTTTATGTAAATTACAACAATTTATATACAATAGTAAATTACAGCAGATAAAGTGGTAAAATTAGGTGGTTCGACCGACCATTTAAAGTGGTAAAATTACAACAATTTATAAACAACAATTATAAATAGTAAACTACAACATTTTATGTAAATTACAACAGTTTATACAACAGTAAATTACAGCAGATAAAGTAGTAAAATTAGGTGGTTCAACCGACCATTTAAAGCGATAAAAAAAAAGTTATGAAAAACAATAAATAAAGTACTTAAACAAATTATATCACATTTTGAAATTAAATGAAAGTTTGCGAAAACTCACCTTTCGGGGAAATGATGAATTTTCTGATTCACAAACTTTCTTTTAATTACTCTCAGGTCTGTAGAATGTGTTCTCAATTCTCAGTCAAAATTTGGAATTACAACTTTAGCGATTCCTTCTTTCTGATTCTTTTTCTCTCAAAATTCTCTCGCACCAATTCCTTTTTTTTTATTCTCTCTCCCAATTTTTTTTTAGATTCTTCTGATCTCTCCCTCGCCAAAATTCTTCCTTTTCCTTCTCTGATCTTCCCCCTTTTATAGAAAATAATTGTAAGAAAAAGACAAAAGAAGAAACGGTAGTGGAAGGAGTTGATTTCAAAATATGCACAGTGATTTTACTGTGCATTGCACAGTAAAATTACTATGCACTTTACAATATAATAATATATAAAAGGGATTATTAGCATAAATACATGTACAAATACCCAAAAAAATATATAAAAACACACAAATACGTAAAATTAAAATACATGGACTAATAAAATATATTTTAGTAGGCCAAATATGCAACATAATTTGACCAAAGCGGGTCTAAAGGCACAGAAAACAAAAAGACGCACGATGGGAGTGTAGTGAATTTTTTTTTCAAAGGAGGAATAATACCCTTATATAATATATATAATATATACAAAAGTATGGTGCGTGGGTGAAACCAGGGTACCGAATAAATTTAATAAAAATATATAAATAATATATATATAACATAATAAAGGGAAAGAAAATGGAGAAGGAGTCTAAAATAATTTGGCAAAAACAGGTGTAAGACTAGGATTAAAGTTTACATTTCATCTTTTTACTGAGAATTTTGTAAGATAGCATATTCATGTTTTCATCATTGAGTAATCAAAAGAAAGCGCCCAAGTCTTAGGGCCGGTCAAAATTGGGTGTCTACACTCATGCACCGGTGGCAAAACTCTACCAACCGATCTCCCAAGAAATGAAAACACTCCCCGCTTAGGGTACATACAGTAACCATCTGGCGGTAGCAAATCAATAACACCCGGATGTCGATAAACCATCCATACCCCCAAAATCACATCAAAACCCCAACATAACCATTACTACAAAAGAAAATGGAAGCCGGCGGTCGGCGACCTCTATATCACAACCTCTACAACACCCTTGTTTCAAAATCAAAATCTCACCCCCAATGGGTGATACAACACAATAGGAAAACTAACTGCGCCAACTCCAACGCCAAAACAGATGCAAATGCAGCAGATATAAAGGAATGAGACGCACCCGTATCAATCAACACATTAGCAATCGAGTTGCAAAACAGAAAGGTACCTCTCACAACAGATGGAGCCAGTACAAGATCTAGTGCTGTAACAGCATACACGTGCCCTAAAGGTCTCTGATCTACCTGCTCACCTCTCGGAGCAAAAGACTGCTGCACAGGCTGAGCCGAAGAGGCTCCCTGATTGGCCCTCGAGGCCTGAACTGACTGAGCTGGCTGAAAACTCTACCTCGACCCAGATGCACCAGATATGCCACTCAACTGCGGACAAAACCTTTTCAGGTGCCCCGCCTACCATCCCCCTAGCCATCCTGACTCCTCTTGGAGCCCCTTATCCTATCCTCCCCTGCCTGCGTTATGGTCTCAAGATGGACTGTAGCCTGCACCAGGCATCCATACTCCCTAGTCATGGACCCGGCCACTCGAAACTGGAGTCCGATCCTCAATTTCTTCTCAAACTCAAGACAACGGCGTTCCTCAGACACCACTAACTCAGGTGCAAACCTCGATAAGCTGGTAAATGTGGCCTCAAACTCGGCCACTGGTGTATTCAGTTGCTTGAGCTGACAAAACTGGTCCCTCAACTTCTCCCTAACAGTGGGAGGCAAAAACTTCTCCTGGAAAGCATCTACAAAAGCCTCCCAAGTCCCCCCAATACGACCTCGTACAAACTTCCACCACTGACCCGCATCCCCCTCAACTGGAAAGACCCCAAGGTCACCCTCAAGGCTCCGTCTTTGATGCCAAGCATCTCAAACATCTTTGCCATCTGCTTAAGCCACTCATTAGCCTTAAGTGGCTTTGTTGGATCACCCAAAAACTCGTCTGGATTAGACCGGAAAAACTCCCTCTTCAGAAAGGACGATCTTGCCTCAACTATATGGGCCTGGACCTGATTCTCAACTCTGAGAATGTCTATGGATTCCCTCAAAGCTCCTGCCATCTCGCGGGCTAAGGTGCCCATAGCCTGCTGACCTACTAGCTCGGCCACATTGGCCTAACCAACACCCTCCTGCTGCGCCGGAATTTCATCCGGTATAGGCATCTCCTGTCTCCTAGGCCTACCGCCCTTACCACCACGTCCTCGTCCTGACATCGTAATAAAGGTAACAAGGACATTAGCACATTCACAAATGTGCCGAAGCTATTTTCACTCGCGTCCTAATACATTGGACAACAGTAATTCACTCCACGTAAGCATATAATCACATAAACCCTTACGAATTCCATTTCCGGATAATGACCGTCCCGTGGCATTGCAAGAGTTCCAGTTAGAAACGGCAATGATCAAGTGCCTTTCCAACAGGACTCCCAGAAACCCAAGGATCCAATCAACATCCTAGAAACTAAATCTCATACCCAAATAGTCACGTAATCATGTTATCACATAAGTACATAACATCATACATAAGTCTCTAACAAGCAAGACAAACCTATTGTGGTACTAACCAGCTCCCACGTACCCAAAGTATTCAAATTTGGTACGCTCTGATACCAAGTTGTAATGCCCTCAAAAGAATACATATAAACCCAACATTCATGACATCCATAGACATAAGAGAATAAAACATATTTCCATATATCATAGTATTTATTACAAAAGTATTACATGTTGACAACAAAAGTAAATGCCCTACGGGCTTACAACTTTCCAAGCCAACACTTGGGTTCAACAAAAAAAGAGTTCTAACTCTAAACACATTAAGCCCTTGGCTTGAATTACATGTAACACAAAAGATAATCACAAAAGTAAGCCTTCAGCTCTACAACCTCCCAAGCTACAACCTTGGTGGCAGCATATCACCTGTACCTGAAAATGATGTCCCATATAGGATGAGCCAAAGCCTAGTAGAGATACGCTAAACCAAATATGAGCAATAACTAAAATATTAGCATTTGATAAATGTTTAACTCATATAAACAAACGTACATCTCTTACATAACCAATGCATATTCACAAACATATTTCAATCCCTTTCCGTTTCATTATCCAAACCAATTCATAGATATGATTCTCTGTTCATCCAGACAGTTTATAATGAGACTACAACTCATATTAAAAATACTTCGATCATGATCAATTAATATGAGATTACAACTCACATTATTAACACTTCAACACTTCAATTTCAAATGAGACTACAACTCATTACATTAACACTTCAATACTTCAATTCATCTACGTTATGCAAATGCAATTAGGATTTCGGGACTTTCACCCTGGACACTCCGGCCAACTTAGTTATCACTGGAGTCCATCCCCTATCTCCTTCTAAACCGGTTTAGGAGTACATCCCCTATCTCCTACCAAACCAAAGAGTACATATACAATGTATTTAAACACTTATCATATACAATGATCAAGCACAACATATATTCAATGTGTTATTCCATTCGTCATATTCAATGACATACTCAATTGATTAGTTTTAATTCACCTAATCATCATGCAGTGTCTACAATAATCAAGACTATCCTCCACCGATAACCCAAAACAATTATTTCTAAACAGATAATAAATTCATCAAACAGATAAATTATCTACAATTTCAATGGTGAGTGATAAATCAATCCAACGCCACCATTCAATCTCATAATTTCCCAATTTCATGGTTTTCAACTCAATTTCATATTTCCATATTTCCTGGATTAATTATACAAATTAATCAATTACATTAAATTAGGGCTTTTTCCCCTCTTTCCCAAATATTGAATCCAAGGTCAAATTTCATCAATCATACAAAATAACTTCATTTTAGGGACCACATATGCACTTGGAATGCCCCGCTCGAGCATTAGACACAGACTCCCGCTCGAGTGTGAAAAGCGCCGCTCGAGCGTGGAATGTACGCTTCTAGAAGTTCTGCAGACGAAGGTCCCCGCTCGAGCGTAAAAGTAGACGCTCGAGTGTCCAATGACCTACTAGAAAAATACTAAAGGTTGAAGAATCCCACTCGAGCGTCAGACTGCCCGCTCGAGCGGAGGAGCAAATGCAAAAGGGCCCGCTCGAGCGTGAAAAGCCCCGCTCGAGCGTGAAGGCCAAAATCTGGGCATAAACTATTTGTTTCTAAACATAACCAACCTATTTCAAACCTGCCCAACACAACCCAAAACTCAAATACAAAGAGTTAAAGGACGGAAATGCAATAGAGACAACAACAATCATCCACGGAACCAAGTCCGGAATACAATAAACAACGGAGGGAAAACCGAGATCGTTATACTAACACATATAGCATAACCAAATACCCTTTGACACCACTTTGCTCATAACCAAAATCACATATCTTATAATTACTAATCAAATATTTCATAACCATTACCCACATATCTCATAACCAGCATCACATATATCATAACTACTAATCACATATCTCATAACCACACCACTTTGATCATAACCAGCATTACATATTTCATAACCACTAATCACATATCTCATAACCAAATACCCTTTGACTTATAACTACATTACTCTGCTCATAACCAAAATCACATATCTAATAATCACTAATCATATATCTCATAACCTTTACCCACTTATGTCATAACCACATCTCATAACTAATATCATTTGCCTCATAACCAACATCACATAAATCATAATCACTAATTACATATCTCATAACCATTATTCACATATAGGGGTGTAAATTGGGCCCACGAGCTCGCGGCACACCCCAAGTTCAGAAATTACTCTCTCTCTCTCTCTCTCTCTCTCTCTCTCTCTCTCTCTCTCTCTCTCTCTCTCTCTCTTTGGGCTAAAGAAAGTGTCTAGGGATTTTTCAAAAACAATTAATGAGGGAATTTTGATTTTGACAAAATTTGGATGTTTGTTTCGAATTTTTGAAGAAAATGGGGCCGGAATTATGTAATAATCATTATAAAAAACAAAATTAAAACATTTATGAATAGAGTCTTATAATAAAATAAATTATTAATTTATAATTTTGTCAATTTATACTCAATTTTTTTATTATTTATTTTTAATATAAATCCTTCATCTATTTTTATTAAGTAAAATTAATAAAAAGACTATTTTACTCATCAACTACAAAATGTATAATCACACCATTAATTGGTGTAATACAAATATTTAAAATTTTAGAAATCACAAATATCATAATCAAGTCACCAAGTTTTGTAATATAAAACACAAAATACATAACGCCATCACTAATTGGCGTAACAAAATTGTTTAAAATTATAGAAAATCACAAATGTCCTAACTAATTCCCAAAATTTCGTAACATTAACCAAAAATTATGTAACTATCCACTAATTGGTGTAACAAAAATATCTAAAAATTTAAAAAGCCACAAATGTCATAACCAACTCACAAAACTTAATAATATCAATTACAAAATGCGTAACTGCACCACTAATTGCCATAGTAAAAATAATCAAAATTTTTACAAATCACAAATGTCATAACCAACTCAAAAAAATTCATAACATCAATCATAAAATGTGAAACAACACAACTAATTGATGTAGCAAAAATATCTAAATTTTTATAAACCACAGATATTGTAATCAAGCAACAAAGTTTCATAACAATTATCATAAAATGGCTAAACAAATCACTAAAAATCTTAGAATCACAAATCGGGATCTCTCATAATACAGAGAAAACAAAATGTAATGACAATCATTAAATAATTTAATCAACGACTTAAAGCCATGGAACAGAAAATGAGAGTTAAAGAAGATTAGCTAGTAGAGCGAGAGGAAAGGGAATATGAGAAAGAGAGACTGAACGGGCTTATTGCCTGTGAAAATGATGTCAAAGGTGCTGTCGTTTCCGATAAGGAACGTCGGAGATATCTACAATGACAGTAAGGAATGAGAAAGATGCTTGAAGGATGAAGGCGACTGAGATAGCAGAACAGCATAACAAAATGTGTAATATTCATTTTTCAACAGTTCTATAACACATGTACAAATTGATGATAACAAAACCTTTCAAATCATAACTACAGCCAAAGGTTTGTGTATATATGACATATTAATGTGAAAGAGCTAGAGTTTCGAGATAGATGCATTTACTAGATAGAGAAATATCATCATAATTAATAGTGTTGAAATAGATAAAGAGAGTAATGATGAGTTCAAGGATCTATTGTAGAGACACAGGAGTAGAGAGAGGAAGAATCCAGTGAGGAAGAACTATCAACAATGGTCGTTCGATAATTTGAGCGAAATAGAGAAGTCTGAGTAAGAAATAGAGAGAGCTCAGGCACAACTAGAACAAATCAAGGGAAAGAAAATATAATAGAGAAAAAAAACAAAGAAAAGTTGAGGAAAAAAATTTAGGAAAAATTATTTAGTAGAACAAAATAAAATCACGTCATAGATAATTTTTTTCAACATATTTTTTTATTAAAATTTAGTTAAATTATATATATATATATGTCTATAAGTATATATAGATATTTTAAAAAGTATATCGTTTATATATTACTATTTCTATTATTTAATGAAGATACTATGACTAAAAATAAATCTAAAATAGAGATATGTGATCAATTGCAATTGTCACTTAGGGATAACACTTCAAAGTTAATTAAGAGAGTTGAGAGTTCAGAGATAATGCGAGTTTGAGTGACAGATTTGTTTGTGAGAAATAAAATGAGAGAGTGGTGGTATTTATAGGACTTGGGAGGGAGGGGTTAATATATATAAAAATTAAAAAAAAAATAAAATTGGTTGTTGGTGGAATTAACGATTATATGATTGTTTCAATTTTATTTTTTTTTTAATTTTTGACCGTTGCACTAACAGCGGGATAGGTAGTCGTTGGAGTTGGGTGGGAAAAAAATTTCGTCGAGCTCACGAGATGGGTTACACTTCATAACACACCAGAGTCGGACAGAGCTATAGAACACAATAGCCCAGGGTCTTAGGTTAGGCTTAGGCTTAGGCTCAGGCCCAGGCCTGGTTGGGCCTACCCAGGGCGCGACTGGACTTGGGGTGTGCTGCGAGCTCATGAGCCAAATTTACACCCTTATACGTGGGTAGTGGTTATGAGATATGTGATTAGTAGTTATAATATATGTGATGTTGGTTATGATGCAAATGGTGTTGGTTATGAGTGTTGGCTACATATTTTGTACAAGCCAATTACAATTCGACGCGTGGCAAAATAAGGATAATATAGGAAGACTATTTAAGTCTTCGATCCTGATCGTACACGTGACAGTTAGTATTGGTTATTACGAGATCTGAGTAGCAGTGAATCAACAAAGAGATACAAGGTGATGTGGCGCCAATGGTTACTCACATTTAAATTCAAATTTAGGAGGGAAGCCTAACTGCAAGTAATGGCGTAATTGAGCTAATCTTGAGGCAACATGATTAGCGATCATGGAGGAGCAGTTAGACGGTTGGAAATGCAGTTCGATAGTAATCTTCGAGCAGTATAAATAGCAAAGAAGGCCCCAGAAAAAGCCCCTGAACTCAGATCTAAAAAACCAGTCTTATTCTACTTTACTTTGTTTCCTTTCCAATTTTACATTTCCTGTTCTTTACATTCTTGTACTTTAAATTCCTGCACTGCACTTCGTTCATAGGAGTAGTTTCAAGTAGATTGTCGCTATAAACCTCTACGAGGCTGAGTTTGGATCATTGTAAGTTTTTCATTCTAATGAAATGCTTTAATTGTTCTTCATTTGATTGATATTTTGCTTAATTCTCCTAAATCAAGCCACCAGTAAAAGTCCTCTTTATTGAGGCCGAGAGAACTAAAACACAAATCGTCTGATAATTGGTTGGCAATTAAATTTCTATAAGAACTTATTGATCCTTGCTGGCACGCTCGCAATTACAAAAATAACCTTTGAAAGCCAAAAAGACAACATATATTTTTGGCACGCCCAATGGGACAAATTGAAATGGCTAGACATAGAAGACAAGGAGAAAATGAACGCTTGGAAGAAGGCGTGGAAGGAGAGGTAGAGATACCTAATTCGGAGGATAATGTGATAACACATCCTGTGGAAACTCTCATTTTATCAGAACCTATGGTCGAACAGACCAGCACTTCAGAACAAGTACCACATGTTCATAATATTGGACGAGACCAAGGAATTGGACCATCCACTGTTCCATCTACTCAGCCAATAAATCCATGGGGTAGCCTAGTAGATGCTATGGGACAGCAATTAATGAACACAATGGAAAGGTGGGCAACATTCTTTTTGGATCGAATGAATAAGCACCAACTAACAAACGTAAGACACGTGGAGGAAGTTTCGAATGTCCCTCAGCAAAGATTGGCTAGAGATAAATAGCCTATGCAAGTTAATGGACATTCTAATGGTCAAACTAATAATCAGAACTATGAAAGACCATCACCTCAGTCTTGGTACGAACCTATTCCGAGGCCTATAGCAAGTCAAAATGCCTCAGTACTTAACAGCGAAGCCATGCAATTTGGTGGATCTAGCCCAGTACAAGAAAATGGCGTAAGAATGGTTCCAAATCCCATGTTCGAAGCCATACCTGGCACAATGGGGTTCATTAATCCCTTATTCAAATTTATACCCGAGGGGTTGGAAGGTTTTCCTACAAATGGAAGAGACACAACACCAGTTCCAGCACCTTTCTCAGGTCCTTTTGCAGGACAGGTTCAAAGGAGTTACCCACACCCCCAACAGCAACCTGCACCACAAGGACAACCAGTCCCAAATATACCACCTTATGGACCAAGAGGACCATAGGCACAAGTTTGCCCACCAAATCCTGTGTTTGCTCCTCCAGTAGTGGTTCAGCAGGCACAAAATATGGTCCCTAGGGACCAAATTGCTGACATTATTAAAGAGATGTGTGGACCAATGGCTCGGGGGGTCCAAACTCCAGTGTACAAGAAACCATACTCAGAATGGGTAAACAGGGTACATGAATACCCAAGAGGTTTCAGGATACCAGATTTTGTCCTTTTTTATAGGAATGGAAACCAATCAACAGTGGAGCATGTTGCTAGGTTAGCTGCTCAATGCGGTGAATTTACTAATAATGACTATATGAAGTTAAGGTTATTCCCAAATTTCCTAACTGGGAGAGCATTTGTATGGTATATTAACCTTACACCTGGCTCTATCCAAACTTGGCAACAAATGGAAGAGGCATTTCATGCCCAATTCTTCCAATCGGAGCCAGAGGTTTCCATGGCAGACTTGGCAAGATTGAGTCAAAGGCCTGATGAGAAGGCTACTCAGTTTATTGCCAGATTTAAAAGGCTCGAAATAAATGTAGAGTCATCTACCAGAGCCAGAATTCGTGAGATTGGCTCAAAATGGCTTAGAGTTTAGGCTTCGAAAGAAGTTTGACTCAACTGAGTTCAGAGACTTAGTGGAACTCACTTATAAGGTGTCTAGGTACGAAGCATTACTAGAGGAGGAACAAGATCGAAATAATGCATCGTACAAGACATATTATAGAGATCCTAATTATGAGATCGATGCAGCAGAGATTGTGGGGAAAGAACCTGTGATCTGTGAAGCATTAATTCATAAGGATACAACAATTGACCAGCAATTTAAAAAGAAAGACCTTCACAGGAAATACTCTTTCGATTTAACTAAGGCAGATGACATTTTTGATCATTTGCTTGCGGCCAACTTCCTTAAGTTACCAAAAGGAGTCAAAATTCCATCTCTGATGAACTTAAAGGAAAAGTATATTGTAAATGGCATAATTCTTGGTCTCACTCGACTAAGAACTGTATTGTTTTTCGAGACAGGATCCAAGAACAAATTCGGAAAGGAAGTTTGAAATTCCCAGCTAAAGCAGAAAAGGCCATGGGGATCGACAGTAATCCATTTCCAGAAATTGGAGAGGCGCCGCCAATGTCATTATGCCAGACTTTCAGAACTTGTCCTTGAAAGAATTGGAAGAAGTCAATGTGCAGATGCATGTTGCCAACCAGACAACTATCAAGAAAGACACTGGAAATCTACCAGCTATTGGACAAGGTTTCTCACACCAGAGGGAAGACTCTGATGAAGAAGCACTGGATGACGATTCCTTAGAGCAGCTGTAATGCAAAGGATGTGTCCCAGGTGCAGACTGAGCTACAAATGGTTGAAAGGGCTTCCAATTGATGGGAAGCAATATTACAGGGATGTGCAGAGACGTCCTAAACCAACCAATGCTTACAATAAAAGGCCATATCCATCTGGTGTTAGGCAGCAGCCATTGATGGTTGAACCAACAGCTGATAGAATGCATTCCAAAGGCAAGAGGCCTTTATATGAGTCCAGGCCACCTAATTATTACAGAATGGAGAGCAGTCATTCTGAGAGGAGACTGGAGAGAGGTTCAGTTTATGGGATCAAAGCCAGAGATTGGCCCCCTAGACCAGCCTCACGCAGGACAGAAAGTGGACACCTTCATTGAAGGCCTGAGTTAGGCCCAAAGCATAAAGTCAAGGCCAAGCAGTGGCCTTCACAGCCAGCTTCGAAGGTGACTTCGAAGGAAAAAGAAGCAGTTCAACAGCCGGGTCAGTAAGTTCGTGGATACCTGGGGTCCCAGATTGGTTTGTGATGAAGAACAAACCTAGGGAAGTGTTTACCCAAAGAGATGTAATTGGAAACCAAGGCAGGATGGTCAAGCCTCCTTTGGTGGCTCCAAACAATTGGGTATTGCTTAAGCACCCAAAAACAAAGGAACCAGATATGGTCCCCGTAATTTCTAGATCACAAAGGAGGAAAATTCAGCGTAGGTACACTCAGTACCAGCAAGACCTGAAAGAGAGTGGAGAGAGTTCTTCATTGGTATAGACAGAAGGAAAGAAGAATCCAAAGTCAGACCATACTCCAAAACCAACTCTACAAGGCAAAATGGGTTGCAACAGAGAACAGTTGGCCAAAGTTCACTCTGAACTAAAAGCCAGAGAGAAGTCCAGTTTAGCAAGATTGGAGAATGCATTGATGGAGAGTGACAGCGAGGCAGAGAAAGAAGTTGGCTTAGGCCAAAAGAAAGAAATGGTTGAGGAAGAAATGTTCGAAGCCTTCATGGCTGAACAAACATTTTTGGTTGAAAAACCAGTCAGAAAAGACCATTCGAAGGAGCTTGTTAGTAATGAAGTGCCAGAATGCAGCATGGAGGATGCTTCTGAAGTAACTGAACAAGGTGGCCAAGAGGAGAAACAGGCACAACCAGCCATCCAATTTGGCTCAGTATCAGTGAATATGGTACACATACTACCGCATGAATTCCAAGCTGGAGATGAGAACCAAAGGGCAAGAAATGGACCCAATTCCAGTCTCTAGTGAAGACTCACAAGTGAGTATGGTGCAAGATGATTCCGGAATGGCTACCCCAATGGAAACTGAATATGAGAGTGAAGAAGAGGTGAGCATTAACCTCTCATATCCTTTTGAATATCCCTCGAACTCTATGACACAGCATGTCAAGCCTTTGTATATCAAGGCCTTTTTCGATGGGATACAATTGAACCGAGTCTTGATAGATAATGGGGCAGCGGTGAACTTACTACCGAAATCTTCCTTGAAGAAACTAGGGAAAAGGAACCCCAGGTTAATCCCAACCAGCACAACCATTGCTGGTTTCGCCGGAGACAAACAGATGGCTCAGGGAATTCTGCCTATCAACCTGAGTGTGGGAACCAGGGACTGCATGACAGCATTCTTCGTCATCGACAGCAATGCTAAGTACAATGCTTTACTTGGTAGAGATTGGATTCACACTAACAAGTGTGTGCCTTCCTCTTTGCATCAGAAAATAATGATGGCCTTGGGCAATGGGGAGACAGAGGAAATTGATGCAGATCCTCAACCCTTCATAGCCTGTGCAGACTTCGCAGAGGCCAAATTGTATATTGAGGGAGTAACACCACTCAGTATACTGAGGAAACCTGATGGCTCAGCCGAAGTGACGGCTGATGAGGAAGTGACACACCTGAAGCACTTAGTCTAGGAGAGTGCTGATGAAGAGGTTGTCGTTAAGAATGACAATGATGCCTGGTTGTAGGCAAAGAAATGAAGTTCAAGAAGCCAAGTCTTTGGCTCTAATTAAGTTCTCAATATTGGATGTAAAATCAATAGTCCAGAGAGTACAGGAGCAAGAGAAAGAAGCCATGATAATTGGCTGCAAGCAGAAGCAACAACAGGCCAGAGTTTTGGCCCTTGACAAATACTGTGCATTGGACATTGAAACAAAAGTCCAGGAGATACAGGAAGAAGAAGCCTTATGGACAGACTTTGTCTATGAGGAGGAGGGTAAAGATGTTGAATTAAAGAACCTGGGAGCAGAACAAAGCAAGAAGATTGCTTCGAAGGCAGAAGGGATCAAAGAAGAAGCTTCAGTAAGTTCTCAGACACAAGACCCCTTAGAAGAAGTAAATTTAGGGGAAGGTTCTATACAACAGCCCACCTATATAAGTGCTTGTTTGAATGCTCTGGACAGGGACCAGTTGTTGGTTGTTCTGAAGAAATATAAAGATTGTTTTGCATGGTCTTATAATGAACTACCAGGATTGGATAGGTCATTAGTGGAACATAGGCTCCCTATGAGGCCTAATTTCAAGCCATACAAGCAAAAGCCAAGAAGAATGAGTCCAGAAGTGATTCAGAAAGTTAAGGAAGAAATTCTTAGACTACTCAAGGCAGGCTTTATCAGGACAGCCAGGTATGTTGAATGGCTATCCAATATTGTGCCTGTAGTTAAGAAGAATGGTAAAATGAGGGTATGCATTGATTTCAGAAACTTAAATCTAGCAACTCCAAAAGATGAATATCCTATGCCTATAGTAGACTTGTTGGTAGACAGTTCAGCAGGGCATCAAATTTTATCAATGATGGATGGGCACTCTGGTTATAACCAAATCTGCATTGCAGAGGAGGATGTTCACAAGACAGCATTCAGATGTCCTGGGAATATTGGGACCTTCGAATGGGTTAAAATGCCATTTGGCCTGAAGAATGCTGGGGCTACATATCAGAGGGCTATGAACACTATCTTTCATGACCTCATTGGAGGGTATTTAGAGTGTTATATTGATGACATTGTAGTTAAATCCCAATCCATGGAGGAGCATCTGTTTCACTTAGAAGCAGCCTTTGAAAGAATGAGAAAGTTCAAGTTGAAACTCAATCCTCTTAAGTGTGCTTTTGGCGTATCATCTGGAAACTTCTTGGGCTATGTAGTACACAAGAGAGGAATACAGATTGACCAGAATAAAGCCAAAGCCATCATTGAAGCCAGACCTCCATCAAGTAAGAAAGAATTACAAAAGTTCCTTGGACAGGTTAATTTTCTTCGAAGATTCATTTCTAACACTGCAGGGAAAACTAAAGTATTTTCTTCCTTATTAAGGCTAAAAGATGAAGAGGAATTTGTGTGGACAGCAGAGCATCAAATTGCTTTCGAAGGTATCAAAGCCTACTTGGCCAACCCTCCAGTGCTGATGCCACCAAAGGGTGATAAGCCCTTGAAGTTGTACATAGCTGCAGCAGAAGATTCATTGGGAGCTTTCTTAGCCCAAGACAATGAAGAAGGCAAGGAGCAAGCTGTTTATTACCTTAGTAGGTTTTTAAATTCTTGTGAATGTAAATACTCAGCTGTAGAAAAGCTGTGCCTTGCATTGTATTTTGCTGCAATGAAATTAAGATACTATCTTTTGCCTACAACTGTCTTGGTAATTGCAACCACAGATTTGGTTAAGTATATGTTATCTAGACCTATGTTGAGGGGAAGAATTGGCAAATGGATATTAGCCTTATCAGAATTTCATTTAGAATATGTTTCCCAAAAGGCAGTAAAAGGACAAGTTTTAGCCAATTTTTTGGCAGACCATCCATCTCAAACAGAAAGCCAAGAGATAATGGAACTTGGTATGGCTAGTGTTGAGCCATGGCAAATGTGGTTCGATGGATCGAAAGCCAATGGCCTAACTGGAATTGGTATAGTGATTAAGTCACCACAAGGAATAGAAACCACACATGGTTTCAGAGTGGATGAAATTACTTGTTCTAATAATCAAGCTGAATATGAAGCCTTAATAGTGGGATTGGAAATTCTTATTGGACTACAAGTTCATGCAGTTGACATATTTGGAGATTCTCAATTGGTGGTTAACCAAGTGAAAGGGATTTTCAAATGTCAAAGTATAAGCATGTTGCCATACTATGTTGTTGCATTACATCTGCTTTCTCAATTTCAAATAGCAAATGTAACTCATGTCCCAAGATTCTTGAATAATAGAGCTAATGATGTGGCTCAGAAAGCTTCGAATTTCAAGAGAAGGGATAATGCTCAAAGGGACATAAGCCAAACAACATACAGAAATTATACCACCCTTAAATAAAAGGAATGTGGTCCTGGAAGTCAATCATAATGACTTACAAGAACAAGATTGGAGGCATCCAATAATGCAGTACTTGGCTGGCCCATCCTCGAAGGCCAGCAGAAAAATTAAATTGCAATCTATGCAATACATCATATACGGTAATGCTCTCTACAAAAGGGGGGGAGATGGTTTATTGCTGGAATGTTTAGGCCCAAAGAAGCATTGACAGCTATGGCTGAGGTTCATGAAGGCATCTGTGGTGCTCATCAGCCTGGTGTGAAGATGAGGTGGTTGCTTCGAAGGCATTCCTACTATTGGCCAACTATCCTTAAAGACTGCATAGAATATGCAAGGGTTGCCAGGCATGTCAAAAGCATGGCACGATCAGGCATGTGCCCATAACTGACCTGCATGCAGTAGTAAAGCCTTGGCCATTTAGAGGATGGGCCATGGATATGATGGGAAAAATACACCCACCTTCTTCGAAGCATCATTGTTTCATCTTTAGTGGCCACTGATTACTTCACTAAATGGGTCGAAGCTAAGCCATACAAGGCTGTAGACCAAACTGAGGTTATTGGATTCATTAAGGATTTAATCCACAGATTTGGTATCCCACAGACTATAACTGTTGATAATGGGACTGTGTTTGATGGGAAAATGGTAAAGTCTTTTGTGGCAGAGTTTGGAATTAGTCTTATTAATTCCACCCCTATTATGCACAAGCCAATGGTCAAGCTAAATCATCCAATAAGTCAGTGAAAAAGGGAATACAAAAGGTTGTGGAGGACAATCCTAGGGATTGGCATAACTTGTTGTTGGATGTATTGTGGGCTTATAGAACTTTCCCAAGGTCAAGCACAGGAGTCACTCCTTATGCCTTAGTAGATGGGCATGATGCAGTGTTACCTGTGGAAATTAATGTTAAGTCCTTAAGTGTAAAATGCCAAGACCAGTTAAATCCTGAGCAATACCATCAGAGTATGTGCTTGAAATTAGAAAGCATAGATGAAGCTAGAATTCTGGCATTAAATAGCATTCTTTTCCAAAAGAAGAAAGCAGCCAAAAACTATAATAAAAAGGTCAAACACATTGGCTTTGAAGAGGGTGATTTGGTGTGGAAAACCATACTCCCAATAAGGATTAAAAGCCATAAGTTTGGCAAACGGTCACCTAACTGGGAAGGACCATACCAAGTCCATAGAGTCCTTCCTTTTGGAGCATACCATTTGAGAAATTTAAATAGATATGTACATCCCAAAAAGATTAATGACAGGTATTTGAAGCCTTATTTTCCACCTATATGGGAAACACAAGGAGTAAATAAATGCCAAGTACAAGAACACAAAAATACTCAAATGATAAATAAGAATTTGTCTTTCATAAAGAGTTAAATACATTCTGCCATAAATTGGCCCAAAATCATTACAATGCCTCAGTTGTTCTTTTACAATGGATGCTCTATTATTAAAAGATAAAACAACTGAATGGCTTTCCTGCTTTCAGTTAGCCATCCTGGTTGGTGATCTGCAATTTGGTGTCAGTCGGATTAAGGCCTGGTTCACTGCAGATAGCTCCTCCTCAAGTTGAGCTTTCCTCTCCAGTAGTTGAGTTCGAAAATGGGAGACAGAGGAATGTTGTTCCTTTAGCCTGGAGACTTCAGCATGTACTGTGGAAACAAAGCTCTGGTCTCTCACTAATTTCTCATCTGCAGCCTGGGCAGCATGACAAATGTTGATGTAAAAGTCAATAGTAGCTGCTGCCTGAGATAAATGACTTGAGACGGTTATACTGGATTGCTCAACAACTTTGCAGCACTGAAGAAAGCCATTTCTTATTATAGGCCTTTGTAAAGCCTCGAAAAGAATCCTTGAAAAAGATGTCAATAACTCTAGACAGCTGTCTAAGTCCATCAGAGGTGCAGAAGGCTTACTAATGAAGGAAGAGAAGTTCTCAAGAATTTCTAACATGGAATTAGCCAGAACTAATGGCTCAGCCTCATCATTAGCTATTGGAGAGGTAGAGGGCATGTCGAAGAGACTGGCTAGTCTTGCTTCGAAGATATCTACCTCATCCGTGGACATGAGGGGTGCAGAAAGAGCAGTGGTGGAAGGCACAGAGGACTGTATAGGGATATGAGAAATGGGTGGAGTATCTTCAGCAGTCTCCATGGTTCTAGCCACCAATAAATCTAGGGAAGAAAGGCTGGAACTAAACAAAGGTAATAAGCTATGAGTTGGAGAGCTGCCAGCACCCTCTATAGGAGAATCAGCTACCAACGAAGAGAATGTAACAGCTGGGATTTCCTTAGAATGAGGGGGAAGAGCAAGGCTCGGAAGAGAACTAAATTGAGATAGATCAAAGGACAGGTAAGGGAGGTATGGATTTAAGCCAAAAGAAAGAAATGCATGAATACTTGGCCTCAAGGAGGGTATAGAGGATGTAGGCCTAGGAAGTGGGAGTATTATCTGAACGGATCTCACATTTTGCAATTGGTCAACTTCAACTTCCACTGAGGGAGTCCTTATTGGGAGAACAGGTTCAGGAGTCATTTGTAATAACCCTCATACTGTCCTAACCATACTCATATGCATTTATATGATTTTGTCTTGATTAAGTTACCTCGCAAATCTTGTCTTGTTTTGCTTAAGTGTTTCTCGCATGTTTTGTACCTTGCTTGGTGTGAGTTTAGCCGAAGTCATCCTGAGCCTAGGTCACCTTTGAACCTCTTACCCCTAAGACCATCTTGGAATTTACTTTGGTTGACCTCCACCTTCACCCTAGCATGTTAGCCGAGATGTCACTATCTAGGCCGAGGTGTTCATCGCCAAGGCCGAGATGTGTATTATCTAGGCCGAGATGTTATCCTTGAACCCAAGTGATCTTGTGCCTGGATTGGTACGGCCTAGACTGAGGTGTGGCACAGCTTGGCCAAGTGTTGTCCTTCCTAGCCGAGATCATTGTCCCTTACTTGCTGAAGCCTTGTCCTTAGTCGATGTCATTACTTGCCAGAGTGCCCTTACGGCCTAACTTGTTGAACACACTTTGTCATAGTCTTGTCCTTTTACTTAGTCACCTTTTGAGGAGAGGCAACTAGCCGTTGCCACGTGCCCCTGCAGAGGGTTAAGTCAGCCGACAGACCTAGAGAATATACACTTTTGCTATATGTCTTTGTTCTTGAGGAGAGAGAAGCTCTAGGAGAAGGAGGAGTTTTAGTGTGAGAGAGTAGATTGCAAGCTTGATCTTTGGAGTTTGAACCGTTGGATTCGAGTTTTGAGGTTAGAATCTTAATCTACCCTTGTTGTTCTTATCGATCACCTAGCTGCATTGCATGATCAAACTTGTTCTGCATGCCATGCATTGATTTAAAGTTTGGTTTTAGAAAGAGAAAGTGTTATCCATGTGTTCTTGGAGAAAAGTCTTGTTTTGATCCGAAGGTTTGCATCAAAATCCTTGTTTTCGTGTTTGTTTTATAAGATATTCAAGTATGGGTGCCCAGGTCCATGTTTTCGAACTCATAGCATGAAATTCCAGATTTTTGTATAAACAAGTTATGATTTTAGCATCCATGTCCTTCATGTTCTTCATGTTCTTGTTCTTCATGTTCATCAAGAGGGAAACCCAGATTTTCCTGACTCCATTTCCATGAATGTGGCCATCGAGACCACACCTCGGCAAGGAGGTGTGGGACCTCGGCAAAGACCTGGTTGGTACCCAGCATGTCTTCTCGACATGTAAAACAATGTTTCACTTCAGCATGTTTTGCCTTTTCTTGACTTAGTTTGAAGGACCGCCGAAGTCATTTGCATGCATGTAAGACTTGTTTTGAGAAGTACATTCAGTAGGCTTTGCCATGTGTTTGTAGGACTTGGACCTTTGCTTTGACCCCGACGTCCCAAGAACTATGTGAGTGGTATTTTTAATAAAGTTATGTTATAAAGCTTTGATAAAACCTTGTTTTGCTTTGTTTGGAAAGTATTTGTAAGCATGAATGATTACTCCTAGTTGCGATGAATATTATCTTGTTTTGATGACATTCTTGGAAGTCCGTACGTGCTAACGGACTATAAGCATTTGTAGCACAATCTTTGGAAGTCCATACATGCTAAGGGACTATAAGCATTTGTAGCACAACCTTAGGAAGTCCGTACGTGCTAGGGGACTCTAAGCATTTGTAGCACAAGTCCTTAGTGCCAGGGGACTATAATGCAACTGCACCCTTGTTTTGAGATCTCCCTTGTTTTGCCTTGTTTTGCCACCGACGGTTTTCCGCGTGGGTTTGTTTGTCCGGAATGTCATCCCTTATACTATATTGATGCTAGTAAGCATCCCTTGAAGCTTTGAAAGATTCGATAGATGGACTTGGTTCATCCCTTGATTTTGTATTAGATATGTTATGTATTGTTTGATAGAGATCTTGAATATCAGTCATGCAAACCCTTTATTATTTATACCATTCACTAAGTATCCAAGCTCACCCTCTCTATGTATATATGTAGGTGATGAGCAGGACGGCGGTGACGCCTAGATGTGCTTGCAACTTGTTTTGGATTTTGCACTTTTGTAGCATCTTGAAGATTATCCTTCTTAGTTGTATTTCCTTGTATTTTGTATTTGACGGCTTGAGAAGCCTTTTGGTCAAGATGTAATTTGTACTTTATTTTATTTGTATCTAAGATGTAAAACCATGATGTGTATGTCATCCCATTTAACTTATGCACCGCTCTTATGGACTACTTAGTTTTAAATTTATTGCTTCCGCACTTGTAAGCCCCATATGTATACTCTGTTGTGTTTGAATCCTTGCAAGTTGGCCTTTGGTAATTGCGAATTACTGGCCATCATGGCACCATTCTACTAGGGGCGGAATGGGGTCGTGACATAATGGTATTAGAGCGAAAGTTTCTCATAGTACGTTATTCACACACCTTGAGTCCTAAAGAGCATAGGATTTCCCTTAGAATGATGTTAGGATTGCATCATATTGCTTGCTATTTGACAAGGTGTACATCACCTCGGCATGACCATTTGTTATTTGCATACATGATTCCTAGTCCAGTTGTTTTAAAGTTGCATTTTGCATACTCATAGCATCATGAGGAGAGGTAGACCATCAGTTGGCTGAGATCAATCAGAGGATAGATTGGACAGACTAGAAAGACTTGTTGAAGGTTTAGCCCGTGAGTTGAGGCAAATGAGGCAACAGAATGCTAGTGCTACATCTACCCAGGTCGAACAGACAAATGGACGACAGGCAATCCCGCTTCCACCTCCTCCGGTACCACAAGTGCCTCCACAGCCAGCTTTGTATGGGGATGGAACGATGACTTTGATTAAAGAGTTCAAGAAGATGAACCCGCCAAGATTCCAAGGGGGTATAGAGCCGATGAAGGCCGAGGCATGGGTTTTGGAAATGGAGAAGCTGTTCGAGATCTTTCCCAGCACCGACGCTCAGAAGGTGGCATTGGCAGCATTCACACTGGACGACGACGCTCGAAGATGGTGGATAATGATCCGAGAAGGTAATCCTGGTTTAACTTAGGCCAGATTTTTGGAGCTGTTTTACAACAAGCATTTTCCCTTTAGCGTCCAAGATCACAAGACCACAGAGTTTCAGGCTCTGACACAAGGCAACAAGACAGTGGCAGAATACGACCGTACTTTTACTGAATTAGCGAGATACGCGCCTCATATGGTCAATGACAAATATAGAAAAGCTAGGAAGTTTGAAAGTGGACTGCGTAGACTGATACAGGATTGAGTCAACATGCTCAATATGCCGACTTACGCCGAAGTGTTAGACAAGGCCATTCTGGCAGAAGCTAACTTAAACCGATATTAGAATTCAGGAGAGAGCCAGAGGAAGAGACAGAACTATGAGAGTTGCCGAATACCGTTTAATGCCAAGAAGAAGGAGAATATGGGCAGTTCCAGCAACTCAAATCGGGATGGTAATGCTAAGCCGACGTGTGCGAGTTGTGGGAAGCCGCTTCTCGGGGTTTGTCGTTGGGCGACAGGGGCTTGCTTTGAATGTGGTAAGATAGGTCACCGTGTGAAGGACTGTCCGAAGACAAAGACTGATGATGGTAAGAAAAATGGGAGCACCTCGGGCTCTGCACACGAAAGCAACGTCGGAAGGACACAGACGAGACAGGGCAGAGTTTTTGCTCTAGTGCCAGGAGACACCCAGAATGTTGAAATAGTAGTGTCAGGTATGCTCTCAATTTGCTCTCAGGATGCATACATCTTGATTGATTCGGGCTCTACACATTCATTTGTATCTGTTAAATTTGCCAAGAAGTTGAATCGACCACTAGAACCCCTTGATTATCTGCTATCTGTATCTACTCCATCTGGGAGAACTATGATTGTTGCATCCATTTATAGGGCGTGTGTTGTGGTGATTGAGAGTGTAGAATTATTAGTTGATTTGATGCCGTTAAGCATGACTTACTTTGATGTCATATTGGGAATGGATTGGTTAGTAGCAAATCATGCATCCATTAATTGTGTTTCTAAGAGTGTCACATTGAAGGCCCCAAACCAAGCCGAGATTGCATTCCAGGGTAAAGGGGTAGTATCCCCACCTTACTTGATCTCGTCCATGAAAGCCTATAAGCTAATTCAGAAAGGGTGTCAAGGCTACCTGTGTAATATACTAAGTGATCAGAATGGAAATGTTAATTTAGCCGACATTCCAGTTGTTAATGAATTCCCCGACATCTTTCCAAATGACTTGCCTGGCCACTTAGTCGATAGAGAAATAGAGTTTACCGTTGACGTCATGTCGGGAACGCAGCCTATCTCCAAAACACCCTATAGAATGGCCCCAGCTGAACTTAGGGAACTGAAACTACAATTACAAGAATTGTTGGACAAAGGATTCATTAGGCCGAGCACTTCACCATGGGGAGCACCCGTTCTATTTGTTAAGAAAAAGGATGGCACACTTCGTCTTTGCATTGATTACAGAGAACTTAATAAGGTAACCATTAAGAATAAGTATCCATTGCATAGGATTGAAGATTTGCTTGATCAACTCCGAGGAGCACGAGTCTTTTCGAAAATTGACCTCAGGTCGGGCTACCATCAGCTTAAGGTTAAAACCGAGGACGTTGAGAAGACTTCTTTTCGGACAAGATATGGTCACTACGAATTTCTGGCAATGCCTTTTGGAGTGACTAATGCGCCTGCAGCATTCATGGATCTGATGAACAGAGTCTTTAAGTCGTATCTAGATGAGTTCGTGGTTGTTTTCATTGATGACATATTGATCTATTCCAAGAGTACAATTGAGCACGAGAATCATCTGAGACTTGCTCTACAGATCTTGAGAGACACGAAGTTGTATGCTAAGTTGAGCAAGTGTGAGTTTTGGCTCTTCAGCATTTCATTTTTGGGGCATGTGATTAATGAAGAGGGTATCTCAGTTGATCCCAGTAAGATTGAAGCCGTCGTGAATTGGCCGACGCTAACCAATGTGTCCGAGGTTCGTAGTTTTCTGGGTTTGGCAGGCTATTACAGAAAGTTCGTGAAGGACTTCTCAAGGATTGCAGTACCATTGACACAACTAACTCAGAAGGGAGTGGCTTACGAATGGACCGAGGATAGAGAATCAGCCTTCCAGGAGTTGAAGACGAGGTTAGTTACAGCACAAGTTCTTGTACTTCCATCAGGTAATGAGGAATTTCAGATTTACAGTGATGCTTCACATAAGGGTTTGGGTTGTGTATTAATGCAAGGGGGTAAGGTTGTAGCATATGCATCTCGTCAGTTGAAACCCCATGAAAAGAATTATCCTACCCATGATTTGGAACTAGCAGCCGTGGTATTTGCTATGAAGATTTGGCGTCATTACTTGTATGGAGCCTCTTGCCAAGTTTTTACAGATCACAAGAGTTTGAAGTACTTATTCACTAAGAAGGAATTAAATATGAGGCAGAGAAGATGGCTTGAATTATTGAAGGACTACGATATGCAGATTCAGTATCACCCGAGTCAAGCAAACTCGGTAGCCGACGCATTGAGCAGGAAGTCAGTGGGAAGTTTAGCATGCTTAGCCATGATTTCAGTGGAGCCGACTATTATTGAGGAAGTAAAAGCAAGACAGATAGAGGACGAATTCCTGAAGAAGGTAGTTGATGAGATTATCACCAGGCCGAGGTCAGGTTACACCTTTGAGAATGAAGTGCTTAAGTTTAAAGGAAGATTGTGCGTGGCCGACGTCCCAGAGTTGAAAGGGAAGATTTTGCAAGAATCTCATGGTTCCAGATTTGCTGTTCATCCAGGGAACACTAAGATGTATCAAGATGTGAAGCAGACCTTTTGGTAGCCGAACATGAAGAGAGAAATAGCTAAGTTCGTATCCCAGTGCTTGTATTGTCAACAAGTGAAAGCAGAACATCAGAGACCAGCAGGACTTCTTCAACCTTTGTCAATTCCTGAATGGAAATGGGAACACGTCTCCATTGATTTTGTGATTGGTTTGCCGAAGACACAGAAAGGTATGGATTCGATTTGGGTTATAATTAACAAATTAACTAAGTCAGCACACTTCTTACCTATTAAGACTACATTTAATGTCGATCGACTTGCTTCAATGTATATGACCGAGATTGTGAGACTTCATGGAGTCCCGATGTCCATTGTTTCAGACCGAGATCCGAAGTTCGTTTCTAGATTTTGGCAGAGTCTACAAAGAGCTTTAGGAGCCGAGTTGAGGTTCAGCACAGCTTTTCACCCCCAGACCGATGGGCAAACAGAGAGAACAATTCAGACACTTGAGGATATGCTTAGACTATGTGTATTGGACTTCAAGGAAAGTTGGGAAGTGCATTTATCGCTAGTGGAATTCGCTTACAACAATAGTTATCAAGCCAGCATTGGCATGGCGCCGTATGAAGCTTTGTATGTAACGAAGTGTAGGTCGCCAATATGTTGGACTGAAGTAGGAGATAAAGCCTTGATTGGTCCTGAGCTAGTTCAAGTTACAATCGAGAAGATTAAGCTCATTCGACAAAGGATCAAAACTGCTCAGAGTCGACAGAAGAGTTATGTCGACCAGAGAAGAAGAGAGCTAGAATTTGATGTTGGGGATCATGTATTCTTGAAGATTTCGCCGATGAAGGGAGTTTCAAGATTCGGGAAGAAGGGTAAGTTAGCACCTCGTTACATTAGACCGTTTGAAATCCTTGAAAAAGTTAACCCGGTTGCCTACAGACTTGCTTTGCCGCCAGGACTAAGTCAAGTCCACAATGTGTTTCATGTTTCAATGTTAAGGAAATATATTCGGAATCCACTACACGTGATTGATCATTTCGGGATTGTGGTTAATGAAGATTTAGGCTACGAAGAGAAGCCGATGTGTATTATCAATAGACAAGTGAGACAATTGAGAAATAAGGCAATACCGATGGTGAAAATTGAATGGAAGGAGCATTACGGCAAGGATGCTACATGGGAGATGGAAGAAGAAATGAAGTTCGATATCCGGAGTTATTCCCGGATTAAGGTAACTCAAGTTTGGGGACCAAACTTCTGTAAGGGGGGTAGGATGTAATAACCCTCACACTGTCCTAACCATACTCATATGCATTTATATGATTTTGTCTTGATTAAGTTACCTTGCAAATCTTGTCTTGTTTTGCTTAAGTGTTTCTCACATGTTTTGTACCTTGCTTGGTGTGAGTTTAGCCGAAGTCATCCTAAGCCTAGGTCACCTTTGAACCTCTGACCCCTAAGACCATCTTGGAATTTAGTTTGGTTGACCTCCACCTTCACCCTAGCATGTTAGCCGAGATGTCACTATCTAGGCCGAGGTGTTCATCGCCAAGGCCGAGATGTGTATTATCTAGGCCGAGATGTTATCCTTGAACCCAAGTGATCTTGTGCCTGGATTGGTACGGCCTAGACTGAGGTGTGGCGCATCGAGGCCAAGGTGTGGCACAGCTTGGCCAAGTGTTGTCCTTCCTAGCCAAGATCATTGTCCTTCCTGACCAAGTGCCCTTACGGCCTAACTTGTTGAACACACTTTGTCATAGTCTTGTCTTTTCACTCAGTCACCTTTTGAGGAGAGCCAACTAGCCGTTGCCACGTGCCCCTGCAGAGGGTTAAGTCAGCCGGCAGACCTAGAGAATATACATTTTTGCTATATGTCTTTGTTCTTGAGGAGAGAGAAGCTCTAGGAGAAGGAGGAGTTTTAGAGTGAGAGAGTAGATTGCAAGCTTGATCTTTGGAGTTTGAACCGTTGGATTCGAGTTTTGAGGTTAGAATCTTAATCTACCCTTGTTGTTCTTATTGATCACCTAGCTGCATTGCATGATCAAACTTGTTCTGCATGCCATGCATTGATTTAAAGTTTGGTTTTAGAAAGAGAAAGTGTTATCCATGTGTTCTTGGAGAAAAGTCTTGTTTTGATCCGAAGATTTGCATCAAAATCCTTGTTTTCGTGTTTGTTTTATAAGATATTCAAGTATGGGTGCCCAGGTCCATGTTTTCGAACTCATAGCATGAAATCCCAGATTTTTGTATAAACAAGTTATGATTTTAGCATCCATGTCCTTCATGTTCTTCATGTTCTTGTTCTTCATGTTTATCAAGAGGGAAACCCAGATTTTCCTGACTCCATTTCCATGAATGTGGCCATCGAGACCACACCTCGGCAAGGAGGTGTGGGACCTTGGCAAAGACCTGGTTGGTACCCAGCATGTCTTCCCAACATGTAAAACAGTGTTTCACTTCAGCATGTTTTGCCTTGTCTTGACTTAGTTTGAAGGACCGCCGAAGTCATTTGCATGTATGTAAGACTTGTTTTGAGAAGTACATTCAGTAGGCTTTGCCATGTGTTTGTAGGACTTGGACCTTTGCTTTGACCCCGACGTCCCAAGAACTATGTGAGTGGTATTTTTAATAAAGTTATGTTATAAAGCTTTGATAAAACCTTGTTTTGCTTTGTTTGGAAAGTATTTGTAAGCATGAATGATTACTCCTAGTTGCGATGAATATTATCTTGTTTTGATGACATTCTTGGAAGTCCGTATGTGCTAAGGGACTATAAGCATTTGTAGCACAACCTTTGGAAGTCCATACATGCTAAGGGACTATAAGCATTTGTAACACAACCTTGGGAAGTCCGTACGTGCTAGGGGACTCTAAGCATTTGTAGCACAAGTCCTTAGTGCCAGGGGACTATAATGCAACTGCACCCTTGTTTTGAGATCTCCCTTGTTTTGCCTTGTTTTGCCACCGACGGTTTTCCGCGTGGGTTTGTTTGTCCGGAATGTCATCCCTTGTACTATATTGATGCTAGTAAGCATCCCTTGAAGCTTTGAAAGATTCGATAGATGGACTTGGTTCATCCCTTGATTTTGTATTAGATATGTTATGTATTGTTTGATAGAGATCTTGAATATCAGTCATGCAAACCCTTTATTATTTATACCATTCACTGAGTATCCAAGCTCACCCTCTCTATGTATATATGTTGGTGATGAGCAGGACGGCAGTGACGCCTAGATGTGCTTGCAACTTGTTTTGGATTTTGCACTTTTGTAGCATCTTGAAGATTATGCTTCTTAGTTGTATTTCCTTGTATTTTGTATTTGACGACTTGAGAAGCCTTTTGGTCAAGATATAATTTGTACTTTATTTTATTTGTATCTAAGATGTAAAACCATGATGTGTATGTCATCCCATTTAACTTATGCACCGCTCATATGGACTACTTAGTTTTAAATTTATTACTTCCGCACTTGTAAGCCCCATATGTATACTCTGTTGTGTGTGAATCCTTGCAAGTTGGCCTTTGGTAATTGCGAATTACTGGCCATCATGGTACCATTCTACTAGGGGCGGAATGGGGTCGTGACATCATTACTGCAAAAGAAGAAGTACAACGTAATGTCAAGTCTCAATACCAAAAATTTGACAAGGAAAAACAGTAGAGGTTTGAAAGAAGTTACTTGTTTCAGAAGTGATAGCAGCAATATGAGAGCTATGAAGAGAATAATGCTCAGCAATAAGTTGCCTTCTTGCAGCTTCCCTTTGAATTGCATCAGTAGCAGCAGCTTCATCTCTTAAGAATTGCTGCTGTCGTCTCTTCTCAGCTCTCTCAAAGACAACTATGGCCTTAGAATGTTCATGTTCTACTACCTTGGCAGCTGTATCATGAATAAGGTCTTCGACCAAATCAGAAGCAGAGACAGTCATCTTCCTTCTCTTTTTCCCCTGTATTGGTCTTGCCTGTTCCTTCTCAATTTCTCTCTCTTCGATCTGAGATTCAGATTCCTCAGAAGGAAGTCCCTCTTCTACTACTCTGGCAGCTGTCTCATGAGTGGGATCTTCAATCGAAAGAGAAACAATCATCTGTTCCCTTTTTCTCCTCTGTAATGGTACTTCCTGTTCTTTCTCAATCTCTTCTTCTTCAATCTGGGATTCGGATTCCTCAGGAGTGAGTATCAGCTTCCTTTTCTTTCTCTACTTTTGTTTGTCCTTAAGAGTAGCTAGGATTTCAGCTCTCTTAGGAGATTCTTCTTGTGGAGACCCTGCACCAAGAGGTATGAATGTAAAGGAAACAAACAAAAGAGTCAAAGGGGAAACCTAAAAATACTTACCCCTCTTTGAAGCAGCTTTGGTAACTCTAGCAGGAGAGGATGAAGCTACATGAGCAGTTTTGGCAGTTATGGAAAGAGAGGGGATGTTCTCAACTGTTGTTGATTTGGCATTCGAAGGCACTCTTAACCCTATCAGTAAGTCATGAGGGTGTACGGATAGGCAGACTTCCATATTAGCTGTCCACCAGTTTTGAAATCTTTTCAGAGCCAGGCCAGAAGGGAGGAAGGAGACAAATTTAAACTCGCTCATTTCTTTCAACAGTTTGAATGTTGCTTCTTCCATTTTTGATTTGGGTATTCTCAGGTCTCTGGCTGTAAGATGGACATTCGAGAGACTGCAGAGTGGAATGGGAATCCCCTGAGTTAACCCAAATTGCCTAGAAAATTGAGAAGGACGGTACACCTCAGCTATACACTTATAAGCTCGAGGGTTTAGAGTGCCAATGAACAGCTCCCTCATCAGCAAAATAGAAGCCCACATGTCTTTGTGGAGTGCGGTAGAGCACTCTTTATCAGCTAAGAATGTTCATAGCCAAGCAAGTCCTTTGTTGGCATCAAAGGGGCAGAAGAAGGTAGCAGGTGGAGAAATAGGAAGTTGGTGAAAAAAGGTGAGGTAGTAGGCAAAGAAAGCATGATGAAGAACAACTCTGGCATATTTTTCCCCATAAGGGCTAGGGTCCTGAACAAGGAATTTTAAGCATTTGGGATGCAAATCAGTGAAGTAAGCAAAGAGCCAGAGTTGGAGCACCCAAAGGGGACCCCCTTGGTTCATATCAAGAGGTTTCTCACAAAATTGAGAACAGGCTCTATAAACATGACCTAAGAGATAAGGAGCCAGGGCTATGCGTTTTTTCAAAACAAGTGCCTTCGCAAGTGGAGCAAACTCAGGCATAATCCTCTGAGATGATGTACAAAAGAGAAATTTGCACAACCAGTACAAAATGAAGGAAAAAAGTTCTCTATCTCTCACGGGACCTACCCTTTTATTTTCGGCCTTTACAAAATCACTGTAAGAGGAGTTTAAGGGTGGAAGGGAGAACTTAACAGGAACGTCTGGATAGCCGGGAGTGAAAGGAGAGCCAAAAGGTGAAAGCCCTAAAAGATGGAAAATGTCAAGAATGGTGGGAGCCATCATGCCACACCGAAATTGGGAAAAATTGAAAGCCATGTTCCAAAAACAAAGAGCAGCGGGAATCAAGAAAGGGTCTTCAGGAATGATAAACCTGGAAAGACGGAGGGCATCGAGAATGCAGAGCTCTTGCAGGTCGTCTTCTCGCGCAGGTACAACTCTGTCATACCATTCTTCCCATTCAGCTCTCAATGTCGGCCAGCAGCGATGAGGTCGGGTCACCCTCCAATTTCCCCAGTCGAGCCCTCCTTCGTATAGAAGAAAATGGTCCTTCAGACGAGGGTATAAAGCTGGAAGTTGAGCAAGAGCCTCTCGAAAGATGGGACCCAAGACGTATTCTTGTTTGTTGCTGTGATGAGAAACGAAGAGGTGGCCGTCTATGGCGCTTGACTCATCAGTTGTTAACTTGGCGATCTCTTCATCAATACATCTTTTCAAGGCCATGGTTGGGCTTATACGATCACCAGCAAGCACTTTCAGAGAAGAAGAATCCATTGGTAGCAAGCAGCAAGGAAGAGGCAAGGAAGAGGGGGAAAAGGGTTTGTGTTTTGAGCGAGCAAGTGATTTCATAGTACGAAATAAAAAGGGTTTTAAAAAACCTTTGTGTCTGGAAGATATATCACGTGATTCGTTAAGTACTAAAAGTACAAATACGAAGAGCTTCCTTCAATATTGATACTTTTGGATGGAAAAACACATCCCAGACGTTGAAGCCAGCTTCGAAGTATAGTATTTGGCTTCGAAACCAGATTTTGGCGCCAAAAGTCAAATAATAAACGGCTTCGAAGCTAAGAAGCCAGCTTCAAAGTACATTTCATACTTATGGATGTAAGAATGCTCAAGTATTCGTTTACTTCGAAGGGATTAAAGACCTGTTTTAGGTTTCTCAATGAAAGTAATGTCCTTCGAAGCAAAACTTGAGATCCCTTAAGGATGGGAATTGCTGTTCGAAACATCAAAACCAGTAATTGGTTTATATATATTTAAGGAAGATTCTCTTTCTAGACTAAAACAGTGCAGCCCTAAAAAGGAGCTTTCATATTTTTGAAAATATGGACTGTTATTCTAGGGAAAAAATAGTCAATTTAAAACTGATTGATCATACTGACCATGACCATATGTTGGTTATGATCGAAATAAACTCTAAGGGGTAGGAATGTCGAATTCGAAGCACTGATTCTAAATGAAAATCAGCAAAAATTGTCAACTATTATTCCATAAATTGGAAAAGTTCATGTTGGTTTTTAGTGTTTCATTTTAAACAATTGAGTTCAGATTTGAAGGATAAGATTGTTCAGTTCGAAGCCCTGAATTTGCTTTAAAGACAAATGGGGACAAGATCAAACCATACCAAACAAAGAAAAAGTGTTACTGGTATTAAAGCAAAAGTAATTACATCGAATGGCCCTATTTGGGTACAAACTCAAGTTCATAAAAATAGGGAATGGAATAAATAACAAGATCATGAAATTTAGTCCAACAATGATCAATGAATTTCTGTTCTTTCTTTATTTATCCTCTATTTCTTCTAACATTGGCTGCATGAGTTGATGTGCTCTCACTTCGTAAAAGAGCTCTTCAGCCTTTATTTCGAATGCTGTTTCTCTCAATCCTTGTTCCAATTCGTCTATCTCCAAGTCATCCCAGTATGCAGAATCTTTATTCTTGAAATCATCTCGTACTGGGCATGAACTCGAAGGGACGAGAGTTGGTCTAAAGATTGTGTGGTGGCCATAGAGGTCCGATGCCAGTGGAGAAGCAATGGAAGTTGGTCCAAAAACATGTGAATCTCTGTTTGGGCGAGGGGATTGAGGACATGACCCCGAGTCAGAATATCACAAGCCCATCGAAGGTTCTTGAGAGGGACTTCGTCCTCAAGAACATTGAAGGGCAAGTGAGAGAAAGCCGCGAGCAGAAGTTGAGCTTGCTTCCGCTCAGCCGGATTAGGGGAGGGTGGAGGCTTGTAAGGTGGAAAGACCTTATTCGCAGAGAGGGCAAGCCTCAGTCTCTCTGTCCAGCAAGGATTTGGTAGAGGAGAGGGTGTGGATGCTTCTATTTCAGGAGGTGAAGCAAGGGCAGAAGGAAGAAGGGCATTAATATAATCAAGCCAGTCAGAAAAACAAATCTTCGCCTTCTGGGCTAAGAATGATGGATTGTACCCTTGTGCCTCTTCTAGGCATCGGGCGATGTGCACTATCTTTGTAGGCATGGAGGATGTATACCATGCCACAAGTAGATTTTCCTCCAAACTGCGTCGATGGTCAATGGGCACGTAGGGATAGACCACTAATATTCGCGCATAAGAAGGGAACTCTAAAAGGTCAGTAAACTCGACAAAGTGATGGTTGATTCGTTCCCTCAAATCACAGGCCTCAGGTTTTGACCAGCTTTTCCAGTCAGAAGCCCCAGAAGAAGAAGAAGTTGCAGCCTTATCCCATGCAGAGGGTTGTGAAGAAGAACTTCCCATGTCCATATTTGCGACTTTCTGAATCAAAGGATTGAGAGCAGTTTGTTTGTAGTCCAATGGTGAGTCAGAAGAAGAACTTCCCATATCCATATTTGTAAGTTTCTGAATCGAAGGATTAAGGGCAATATGTTCGAAGTCCAAGGGTTGATAATTTGCAAAGGCATCCATGACCTGAATATAGAAAGGTGGGTAAAGGTGGCTAATTAATACATGGAGGTTCTTTCGAGGAAGAACAACATCGTCATATGACTCTTCGTGTGCTCGATCAATGGAGGAAAAAATTGATTCAGCCATAAAAAATGTATCAGTCTGTTCGAATACTAAGGTGGTGGGGGTATTCAAAAGATTGAATGAGAGTTTAATGCAGATGATGAATGACAGTTGCATTTATGGGAGAATGCAAAACTCATGAACGTTCTAAGACGTGGGAAAAAGACCTTGATCCACTAATATCACCAAGTATTGGGTATATTAGTGGGGGGGATAATGTTGGCTACATATTTTGTACAAGCCAATTACAATTCGACGCATGGCAAAATAAGGATAATATAGGAAGACTATTTAAGTCTTCGAACCTGATCGTACACGTGGCAGTTAGTATTGGTTATTACGAGATCTGAGTAGCAGTGGATCAACAAAGAGATACAAGGTGATGTGGCATCAACGGTTACTCACATTTAAATTCAAATTTAGGAGGGAAGCCTAACTGCAAGTAATGGCGTAATGGAGCTAATCTTGAGGCAACATGATCAACGATCATGGATGAGCAGTTCGACGGTTGGAAATGCAGTTCGATGGTCATCCTCGAGCAGTATAAATAGCAGAGAAGGCCCCAGAAAAAGCCCCCGAACTCAGATCCAAAAAACCAGTCTTATTCTACTTTACTTTGTTTCCTTTCCAGTTTTACATTCCCTGTTCTTTACATTCTTGTACTTTAAATTCCTGCACTGCACTTCGTTCATAGGAGTAGTTTCAAGTAGATTGTCGCTATAAACCTCTACGAGGCTGAGTTTGGATCATTGTAAGTTTTTCATTCTAATGAAATGCTTCAGTTGTTCTTCATTTGATTGATATTTTGCTTAATTTTCTTAAATCAAGCCACCAGTAAAAGTTCTCTTCATTGAGGCTAAGAGAACTAAAATACAAATCGTCTGATAATTAGTTGGCAATTAAATTTCTGTAAGGACTGATTGATCCTTGCTGGCACACTCGCAATTACAAAAATAACCTTCAAAAGCCAAAAAGCCAACAATGAGATATGGTTATGACATAAGTGGGTAAAAGTTATGAGATATATGATTAGTGATTGTTAGATATATCATTTTAGTTATGAGCAGAGTGGTGTAGTTATAAGTCAAAAGGTGTTTGGTTATGAGATATGTAATTAGTGGTTATGAGATATGTAATGTTGGCTATGATCAAAGTGGTGTAATTATGAGATAAGTGATTAGTAGTTATGATATATGTGATTTTGATTATGAGTAAAGTGGTGTCAAAGAGTGTTTGGTTATGTTATATGTGTTAGTGGTTATGAGATATGAGATATTGATTATGATCAAAGTGGTGTGGTTATGAGCAAAAAGGTTGTTAGTTATGAGATATGTGACTAGTGATTATGAGATATATAATGTTGGTTATAACTCAAAGGGATTAGTTATGTGATGTGGTTATGATTCATTTGGGTAATAGTTATGAGATATGTGATCAATAGTTATTAGATATATGATATTAGTTATGATCAAAGTGATGTGGATATGAGTAAAATGGTGTTAGTTATGAGATATGTGACTAGTGGTTATGAGATATGTGATGTTGGTTATGAAAAAAAAAGAAAAAGTATTGGTTATGAGATATGTGGTGTTGGTTATTACTCAAAAGGGTTGGTTATGAGATATGTGATTATAGTTATGAAATATGTGATATTAGTTATGAATAAAATGGTGTTGGTTATGAGATATGATTATGAAATATGTGATATTAGTTATGAACAAAATGGTGTTGGTTATGAGATGTGGTTATGACTAAATTATGATCAATTTAATTATAATTATGAAGAATTATGATTTTAGTTCATAACTATAAAAAGTGACCTGTTTAGCATGTCACTTTTAATGATGTGACTCAATCTTTGTTATTGATTTTCTATGTAATGTATATTTTTTTAACAAAATGTACTATAGATTTTCCCCTATGATTGAGGAGTCTTGTTTTACATATACAACCAGGCGGCGAAGTCGCGTTTGGCATAATAATAAGAATATGCCACACCCTTATGACGGTGGACTCTCAATGACAACAACTAGATAACCTTTCAATGTAAATATCCAAAGGGTTTTGGTTTGTGTATTTATATCAAGAAATGTGAGAAATATACAGACCTTCAATTGATAAATTTCACATATTATCTATCTATATATATATATTATTGGAGAATAATGGTGAACTACAAGGCTGCTTCTTCGGCTGCAATATTTTGTTTTGTCTCATCGCTTGCTGCATCTTTCTGATTTGGAATTTGTACCGCTTACAAGAAGTTCCCGCTCCACCACTACAAATTGTCACCGTTTCTCGTGCAGGTTACTCTCTACCCCTCATCTTATCAAGTATGAATATTTTAAAGAGGAAATATCATTTTGTCCTTAAATTATATTTTGATGATCAATTTAATTTTTGTATTTTTTATAATTTTAATTTTTTATCTAAATTATTTTTAGATAATAATAATTTTATGAGCAAAATTTAAGTATAAAAAATTACATATTCATTATTAATAGGAACAAATTAAAATTCTATAATAGTGTAGAATAGCTCGGTGCGGGATGGTGATGTAAGTTTGTAATTTTAGTACAAAAAATAATGGATCAAAATTCTTAATTTTAGAAAATAAAAACACATCGCTTATAGCATAAATTATTATAAAATCTATTTAATTTTTATTTGATAGAAAAATATTAAAGAGATAACATTACTTATAAATGATATGTTTCGAATGAAAATTATTAAGAGTAATGCTAAGGATCATGAAAAAAAATCATGAAAATGATCGTGAAAGATTCTCCACCTTCGGAGTATACATATAATAAAACACCACATACTAATCAAATGATGAAAACTCTTCATGATACATTTCATGATATTTTTTTTATGATCTCTAGTATTATTCAATTATCAAACAGTCTTAGAATACCATATAGCATTGCCTACGTGATGCTCAAAGCATGAGAAATCACAAATTACACTAAGCAGTTTGTCAATTGTTTGAAAATAATAAGTTAATTATATACAATTTATAAGATTTTTCACTATACTATTAGTTTAAACTATTATATAAATAATATCACACAGTACTCTTAAAATATTAAATAATTACTTGTTATGAACAATATAATAAATCCTTAACCAAAAAATATGTTAAGAAAAAAAAAAAATACATTTTATATATAACAATAAGACACACATAAAAAAAAATTAAAAAAAATAAAAAAAAATAAAAATAAAATCTCAAAACTGAGGTGCCACGTGACCACCCCCATCCTTCTTTTCCTCTGCCACTGCTTGATACCCACATGACCTACATGAAAAAGAACAACCTTGGGTGGAGGGATAGAATTAAGTCCTCCTTTGATAAATATTTTGGGGTTAAAAAAGTATAAAAATAAAATAAAATATGTTATATAAGTCAATAAAATAAAATTTCACATCTAAATTATAATCATTATATATTTTTTCTCACAAAAGTAAAAAAATTCATAAACAAAAACCAAATGAGACTAAAAAACTCAAGTTAAAAAAATCACAACACAAAAAAGTTAGTTACCGTAGCTAATGCCAAACGAAACTTAAGAGACACTACAACACATAAGAGTTTTAAAGACAAAATTTTTTTTATCTCTAAAAGTGAAAATTTTGTTACAAAAAGCATTAAGCATTTAGGGACCAATTTCTATTGTTATGAGAATAGTCGCTAAAATGTCGTTCCAAAAAGTCAAAAATAAGATTTTTAGCGACAAAATTTTGAAAAATGTCACTAATAAATAGACTTTTAGAGATAAAATAATTTGGTCTCAAAATAGTTTATTTTTGAGACAAAAAATTTGGTCCCAAAATGATAATAATTCATCACTAATGTCCAATTTTCGTTGCTAAAAATATAATGACGACACTTTTTACAACAAAAATATTTTGTCCTTAAAAAATATTTTTATTTCTAAATTTTAGTCTCTAAAACATTAATTTTTTGTAATGAGAACACTATTGTAGCCATGGTGTCCTTATTTATGAGAAAAATTCTATTTACCATTAACACTTTTAAAATGGAAGATTTATTAGAAAATCCCTTTTCAAGTGTTTGTATCCCATTAATCCATAAGATATTCTTGTATTTCAATAAGTTCTATTATTTGAAAATTTGATCCACCAAATCCTAATTATCTTATTTAAAGTATTTTATGGATATTTCTACCTTTACAAATATTTTTTGAATGTCTAGCAATTTGGTGATGTGAACATTCATATTTTATATTGTGAATATTCATATTGACGTGTGAATGTTCACATTGACGGTGTGAAAATTCACATTACGAAGATTCACACTGTAAATGTAAATATTATTAAGAGTATTTTGGTAATTATGTCACTCATAAGACTTATTGGAATATAAAAAAATAATGTGGACTAAATGAAACATAAGTAGGCGAAAATGGATTTATGAAAAAGTGTCCCCTTTTAAAATATATATCTTATTTTATAAATAAAATACTTTTTCACTATAAAAGATATGTATCATATTCTTCTATCATCTTACATTCTTTTTTAATTTTCTACCTAAAAAATTTATTTATCCTATTAGAGATTACTTTTATAGTATTTGAATTTTTTTTACGTGTATATGTATAGTTTATATATCATATTGTACATATATTTTGGTTTTTATAATGGTAAAAAAAAATTATTCAGTGTATTTGGTTTTAGTTTTTTGAATTTAGTTTTCTGGAAATTGAGTTTTTTTTTTTTCATGTTTTTTTTTAAATTTTTAGTGAATATTTTAAAAATTTTAAGCACTTGTTTTTATTTTTTTAGATGCACCTTACTTAGATGTATTTAAATAGTAAAATATTTTAAAAAATTAATAAATACACAAATATAAAAAAAAAAATGTACCAAATTTTTATAAATATTTTTGTATTTTTGATATTTAGTGAATTTTTTAAAGATTTTTTTTACAAATACTTTATTTTTTAAGTGTATTTAGGTTAGGTGTGTCTAAAAATTAAAAAAATTGCTTAAAATATTAAAAAAATTCATTGAAAACAAAAATACGAAAAATAAAAAAATAATTTTTTTGAAAAGTGAATTATAAAAATTGAAACCAAACAGGCCCTCCAATGATCCCTGCTTGGGGGTGTACACAAATGTGGTGGTGTCAGTCGAAAATCTCTTTGATAATTAAGTTAGTAAACTTGGAGTAGAATAACAAGGCAGTATTTGGCATTACCTATAAAAGGACACTTTTTTTTAAAATTTTTTTTGGATCAAATTATCTCTCGACCTTTTAGAACATTTTTTTCATAAAAAAAAAATATACTTATTTAAATAATCTCAGACACTCTTTAAATTTAAAAATGATATTAAGAAGATGGATTTAGTATTTTGAATATTGCTTACCCTATCATATGTGCACTGACCTTTTATAGACGGTCTCATTTATGAACCTTTCGTATTGGTGGGTTCTATATCAATTTCATGCAATTTTTGAACTATATAATTAAGATATTAAATTTTGATTTTAAAATATTTCATTAATTTACATAATTTATATAATTAAAAAAATATCTATTAATATATTGATGTTGTTACTTAATATGAAAAATAATTGAAAGTCATAAAAATTGCACATATAGTCATGAATTAAAATGTGAATAATTTGTTTTTAAAAAATTACAAAAAAAAAAAAAAAAAACTAAGAGTTTGATTGTTGTAACAAAATAAATTTTAAATTTTGTTAATTTAAACTCTAATTTTATTTATTTATTTTCAATGAGAACCATCGATTTATTTCGTTAAGTAAAATTGATAAAAAATGATATTTTAATCATTAAATTCAATGTAAGTGTATAAAAAAATATCTAAAATATTATTTTTCGTAGAGTTTAACAACTAACATATAATTTTTTTGGGTCAATTTTTACTTAACGAAAATAGATAAATAGTTTAAATTGAAAACAAATCAAAAGAATATAGTTTAAATTGACAAAATTAAAAATTTATTTTGTTAAAAATATCAAATCTTCAGATTTTTTTTTGTAATTTTTCTAAGAAATTTTAAAATTTTAAGAGGAGTCTTTCTATAAATATCGTAGTAATATTCATAAATTAGCAAGTTAATAATATAACTTCGAAAAAACTTTTTATTTATATATAAAATTCATACAAAAACTTGACAAAAATAATGTGATATTATTATTATTATAAATAAATTATTCTTCAATAATATTTTGTTTCGAAACGAAAAATCCATATATAAAATTTTTGATAACATCACTCTTTTGAAATATATGGCCATTTTTTAAATCCAAATATATGATATTATAATAATCTCCTTTGGAAAGATGACTATTGTAGTTGATTTTTTTTAATTATTTTAATCTGATTAAAAAAAGTTATGTTTAGGAAGATAATTAACTTTTTTTATAGTTAATTTGATAGTTGTGAGAGAAAAAATAAAATAATTATGATTTAAATATGATATTTTATCTTATTAATTATTTTAATATATTTTATTTTTGTTAATTATTTTAGTCCAAAATATTATTTCCAAACAGGACCAATATAATATAATATAAATTAAATTTCTCATTTTTATAATTGGATCCAAATTTTAATTTTGTCTTTTACGTCTAAGTTAGTCCAATTTCAATCAATAAATCAATCATATGATTTGTGGCAGATGGACCAGGCAGTAAGATTGGGGTGCATCCAAGCCCCACACCTACGGCACATTCAGCAATTGGCGGCGGCGGCCACAGTTCTCCTACACCGGCGACCAGAGCACCGAAGCTAACATCGAAGGCACTTCAAAAAGGTCCTGTTTGCATCGCGAGTAGGTACAATGATTGCAGGGGGCCTTATTATTATAATAGGTCACGTTCTCGCTCATCACCGCCGCATTAATGTATAGCTAATTACAGTTTGAGAAACGTTTCATATCACCAATTCAACGCTATTAATACATTATTAATGACGTAGTATCATATAAATTTTATTATTAATGTGATAGTTTAGGCTTTATTTTTTTTCTTGCACTGTCACGTAATTAGTGTTACTTTTAAAGATTGTATATTAGCGGTCTGAATCGGAACTGTTGCAGTTTTTATATTTTGTTTTTGTGCCATTTTAGTTTATAAAATTTTAATTAACTCAATTTTAATTTTTAATTTTAGATTTTATATTAATTTAATCCAATTAATAATATTTATTAAAAAATTATAAAGAAAAATGATCACACACATAGTTCATGTGTGCATTTTCTATCAAATAACACTAATAATTATAATCAATTGAAATAAATTAAGACAAAAAATCATAAATTTAGCATTAAAATTAAACTAATTAAAATTATAGAAATTAAAATGATACACGAATCAAAATACAAAAATTATTAGTAAGGTAATATTATAGTACACACCTCTCAAAAGTTGTCATACCATGTGCACATTTGTAACATATTTTTGTAGTACATGTTACTTATTTTTATGATAAATATTATATTTTTCTTGATAGAGTTACAAAAATATATAATATTTATCACAAAAATATATAATATATAACATATAAATTTCCATTATTTTAGTGTCAGTTTCCATTGAAAGTAAAACAAAATAAAGCCTCTTCCTCTGGACTATAAGATGATGAGAATAATAATTTTTTATTTTTTTTTACTTTTTATATTTTTTTATGTAAGGTCATAAAAATATAATTAATTGACGAGATTAACTCGATTAATTAAAATTATTGCTCCTCATCAAGAGCCATTGGTTTGAATATTTTAATTTACATGTAGATTTTATTCTCTATGTGTCTATTTAATAGAGCTTTTTCTCTCAATTTGAAGTTTCAATGTAATATTTTATATAAATAAAAAATTGAAAATCACTTCTTTCTCATCTCGTATATAAATTAAGGAAAATTTTATTACAGAGTCTTTTAGGAAGTTAGTAAAAAGTCAGCTTACAGCTTTTTACCTATTTTGGATTACATCACCTCTCACATAACTTACCAATAAAAAGACAAAATAAACTAAAAAAGCTAAAAAGTTAACTTTTTACTAACTTTCCAAAACACCCTATACATCCTTTAAAAGGGGTGTACCATATACACTCTTAGTTATGTTATTTTCTTCTTTAGTTATGACAAATTTTGTTATTTAGTTATGACATTATTTTAGTTTGATTGATAAGATCTTTGGTTATATATCATGTGGTGTTGGGCTATGTCTTTCTTTTTTTAGTTATGTCACAGAATGTATGGAATTATGTCATTTCTTCTTTTGTTGCAAGGTGTATATAGTACATACACATAATCTTTTCCATAAATTATACAAGTTCACTCTCGAGGGTCACATTAATAATATACTTTAGAAAAAATTACACATATAGTCTATACATTTTGTTATTTATGTCATTTTAGTTTTTACAGTTTCAATTGGCTCAATTTTTATTCTTAATTTTATATTTTGCGTCAATTTGGTTTAATTGATAGCGTTGTTAAGATTCTTTTATAGAAAATAATTATTGAATTGGTTGAAATTAAATTACTGAATTGATCAAGTTTATAATTTTGCGTCTAAAAATATGACACATCGTTTTTTTTTTTTTGTTGAACTTTTTTGTTTTTTACACATTGTTCATGTGCGTATTTTTCATTAAAAAATGTAACTATTGTAATCAATTAGACCAATTTGAGATAAAGTAAAACATTCAAGGTCAAATTAAGCCAATTTAAGAGAATTTACTATAATTTACTCCTTGTTATTTCAACCATAACAAGGAAAATTAGAATTGTGGGTGCAAAATCGGTTATCTGAATTCTCTATCAATAACTAGTCATGAAATGGAAATTGGTAACTTCCCCCAAACTTCCCAATCCTCACTGAAATTAAGTCCATACTAAAAATTGCAAGTGAAAAGTCCACACTGATATACAAATTTATGGGAAACAACTCTTCAATAATTGGAGTACAATCTTGAAACAAGATGAAGTATCCCAAAACAAGGTAAAGTGATTAGCACATCATAGAAAGAACGTAACGATACCACAATTTCAAGAATTGGTGCACAACGCGAGGTTTATAGTCATTGACTCCCATTGATTTTGTTTTTATAATTCTTTGCATCCCTTGGCATGTTTGCATCACCATCTGTCATTTGTTTTGCTACCCCTTTCACTTGTATAAGGCAAGGTTCCACAATTTTCTAATCAACTACTTCAAGGAACAACAAAAACCTCACTACTTTCAATATGTAAAGCTTTTTTTTTAAGCAAGTTCAACTCTAGGCATGTAACAGAGAGAGCTGACAAAATGATCAAAATAGAGGCAAATACCAAATACAAATCATCATAAATTTGTCATTTGCAACTTTATGATGTACATAAGAAATTCACTATTCATAATTTTATCACAAAGTAGCATAACACATGCTACAAATATTCATTATTTTATTAGAAAAAATTGTTACTTTCTTCTAAACGTTATTGTCTAACTAAACTAACAAATAATCTGTTACATAATAAGTTCCACTATATATTTTCCTTTTGTTATTTCTATTTATCAGAACTCTTTCAACTCACTAAAAGGTCAGTAGCTTGAATATTTCTATTTGCATGTGAGTTTTATTCCTTGTGTATTTATTGGAGCTTTTCTCTACAATTTTGAAAGTTTCTTTATATTGATTATATGTTGTATTCAATTTTCATCATTATAATTGTAATGTCATAAATTAATAAAAAAAAATAACAAAGAGAAATATTTTGTCACTTAATAATTCAAATATGTAATTTCACTATTACAATATGATTTTTTTTTATTAATTGATAATACTGTCACGTAATATCATCATTAAATTAATATATGTTTTTTATAAAAAAATATACAAAATAATAATAATAATAATATGATCTAAATAAATATATTTGGGTGTTGTTTGTCATGTGCTAAAATAGCACATGCTATTTTAACACATTATCTTATTTGAATCACAATCATTTTATTTGAGTCATGAGAGGGAGAATTGTGCCGAACAGTGGGCCGGGCTGCGCCGGCACGGAATGTGATGTTGGGCCGCATAAGGGGAACTTGGAACGCACTGTTTGGCCGAATCAGGTCTGCACTGAATGTATTTCCAAACTAGACTAAGGTCGTCTGAGATGCATTGAGCCGAGCTATATCCATGCGGCATCTGGTATTGGGCTGAGTTGGACCCACACTAAATGATACGTCTTGCCAGACCTAGCCGAGTTAATGTCGATGGGCAGAACTGTCTCGGCATTGGGATTCTAGGTAGCTGAACCACTTGACGGCTGAGCTATAGATAGTTCGGTCCACAATAGTGGGGGGTAGAGATGATCCATAAGATCGCAGTCAGTAGCTAAGGTGCTGTCTGGCGTGCTTACCTTCGCTTAGTTCTGATAGATCGGGCTGGTTAAGCTCGGTATTGCGCTGTTTAACGTATTCTGTGGTTTACCAAGTAATAGCTTAGTTCGACATTCCACGTGGTTCAATGACGAGAAGAGGGGAATCCATTCCTAGTATGCGTCAATATCGTTTGGCGGTGCGACAAACATTGTTTGGAGGTTTTGGTCTCTACGCATGTAAGAAATGTAGAGGGGAGCACAGCCGCCTGCCTAGAGAAGGACAACAGAGGTAGTGAGCCCACAATCTCTGAGGTTGTATGGCTAGCCTTGAAAATGAGGAACATACAGATGTTAGAGGTAAGTAACCAGAAAGAATTTCCAACTTTCTCTCTCTCTACAGTGTTCTCTGCCTCATTTCTTCTCCCAGAAAGCTAACTTGACCGTCGGAGGGATTTTTCAGCAAACCCACTCGTCGAGTAGCTCACCTTTGTTCTGTTCACAGTGTCACGGAGTTCCAATGGAGTAAAGCGAGCTTGGTAGCAAGAAGGTACGGAGCGAGGCGAATATTTCTCCCCCGCACAATTGGCGCCATCTATAGGAATCTTTAACAAGCAAACCTTGTTGTCCAAGCTTTTTCAACCGTTTTCCATGGCAAACAATGACAAAACACTGATGTCCGTCGTCGATGGCATCACACCAAAGTCGGTCCGAAGGAGGGATGGCTCTCTCGCTATTTCGACCATGGCAGGTCTGGAGACCTCCTCTAGAGGGCGGCCCAGAGATGCGTGAGACAAACGCGCGTAGAGCACTATCCATTCGAAGAGTCCTGAAGGCTGCCGATGACGAGGAGAATCATATGCTCAGTGCTTGGAGCACAAACTCAGGGACCAGGACACCCTCATTCAGAAGATGGCGACTGAGATGGAGATGTTGAGGCGACAAATCAAAGGGAAGGGTGTTACTGGAGTGGGCGATCATAGTGAGCACACCCAATCTCGTCGCTATAATAGTCGTCACCAACGGGGGACACCCTCACTCTCTATCACCAAAAGCTACGGGGTTGGCGATTTCGACCCTTCGGTGGAGGGGTCCTACATGCGCGACAGCAGCTACCGTCCCTCACGTCCGTTGACGATGTCAAGATACTTATACTCTGCCCATTTGGAGGACCTGAAGGATGTGGTGGAGGAGCGGGCACACCGCAAGGAGGCCCAAAGAGTGCTGGCGTTACAAAGGCTGAGCCCCCAAATCCGTTGCAGCGAGGAAATGGCCATGCCAACGCCTAGAGTAGTGGTTCCAGCACCAATGGATAGAGAGTTGGCAAGACTTACCGCTACCCCACTATCTCCAGAGATAGAGAGCACACCACTCCCTACCGGATTCCACCAACCTAAGTTCACGCTGTATGACGGTAAGACGGATCCGTACATGCACGTTAGTCATTATCGACAAGTAATGGCTGGCCACCGGCGTAATGACACCTTAATATGCCTTATATTCCAAGCAAATTTGGGAGAACTGGGCTTAAAGTGGTTCAAAAGGCTTCTAAAGGGGAGTATCGAGGGGTGACAATAACTAGTGGAGGCCTTTGTCACCAAGTTCAAGACCAATACTCGAACACTAAAGGAGGTCGACCACTTCCTGAGTATCAAGATGGAGTCGGGTGGTTTTTTGAAGGCATACAATGCCAAGTATTAGAAGACCTACAATGAGATCCTCGATTGCCCTACCAATTTGGCGATCGCCCAATATAAGCGAGGTTTACCAATTGGGCATAGGCTTTGAGACTCGCTCCTGATACATCAGCCCACCACCATGGAGTCCTTAATGCAGCAGATCAATGAGCACATCCGAGTTGAAGAAGATGCCGCCACCACCACCATAACCGAGAAGGTAAATCCGGTTGTGGCAGACAGACGTGTGACTGGGAAGGTTCACTCGGTGGGACAAGAGGATAGCCGCCCTAATAACCGAGCTAAAGAACAACATCGCGGTTCAAACCACAATGACAGAAACAAAGGCCGCAAGAATGATCGAGCTAACGCTCCTCACAACGAAGAGGTAGATGCCAAGAGAAAGTTGAAGGCATGAACCGGCATTACCACAGCCTTTAAGATCCCAATTTATCACATCCTTAGTGAAATCTGATGTAAGCCATACGTCTGTTGGTCGAAAAAATTGGGAAATACATAGAGGGGCTTCAACTCAAGGTGCCGTTGCACTTTCCATGAAGAAAGGGGGTACCAAACAGAGGACTGCATGTCGCTGAAACAACACTTGGAGGAGCTGGTTGTGGTTGGGCACTTGGATCAATACATAGACGGGGGTATAAGGGCTGTTCTACAAGGACAAGCCGAGCCAAATGGCCTTGTCGTCCTGGATGCAGCACCCTAAGAAGTAATCAATGTTATTCACGACATTATCAAGCGAATGCGAGTTTGCAAGCTGAGGGGGATGATTAAGAAGGCCGAGCACATGAGGAAAATGCTCTCTGTTTAGCCCACCGTGAAGAAGGGGAAGCCGAGATAAAAGACATCTTGACATTTTCAAGCAAGGACTTAGAAAGAATTCAAATGCCTCACAATGACGCCTTAGTTGTGACTCTTCGCGTCAAGGACTTCGATATCAAAAGAATACTGATCAACCAGGGGAGTTCGGTCAAGATCATGTACTACGATGCATTCAAGCAAATGAAGTTGGAGGACAAAGACCTGGCTCCAGCGACGTCTCCTTTGGTCGGTTTCAACTCTCAACCGGAATGGCCGATCGGGAAGATTATATTGCTGGCCAAAGTTGGGTCAGTCACAAAGCAAGTGGAGTTTTGGGTGCTGAAGGTCCCATCCACCTACAACTTGATCTTAGGGAGGGGCTGGTTGCACACCATGCAAGCAGTAGCGTCGACTTACCACCAGGTCATGCTCTTTCCTACTCCAATTGGGCAAATTGAAGAGGTTTGGGGGGACCAAGTGATGGCAAAGCAATGCTTCGTCATAGTAAATGGTAGTTGGGTTACCAAAGGCTTTGTCCAAATGATAGAAGGGCTAGAAGGAAAGGAAGTCTTGGAAGACATGGGAAGAAAAGCCAAAAGAGAAATTAGTTGAAGATTTGGTAGAGGTTCAAATTGATGAAAACGATCCGAGCAAATTCTTTCTCTTGGGCTTATCATTGTCCAGCGCCGAGTGGATGAACTATGTCAACTTCCTGATCTCCAACATTGAAGCCTTTGCATGAACACCTTATGATATGCCTGGCGTCGACCCTGGCTTCATCTGCCACCAGTTTAATGTCTTTCCCAACGCACGGCCAATCATACAAAGGACATGGCGCTCGGCCCTGCACCATGCCGAGGTTGTAGCCGAGGAGGTCAAAAATTTACTAGAAGCTGGGGCAATAAAAGAAGTGCAATACCCTAGATGGATCTCTAATACGGTGGTAGTGCCAAAGAAAAATGGGAAGTGGCGAGCATGCATCGATTACAAGACGGTTAACCATGCCTGTTCGAAGGATAGCTTTCCACTCCCAAGGATCGACCAGCTGGTGGACCTTATCGCTGGTCACCAAAGGTTCAGCTTTTTAGATACATACTGCGGCTACCATCAAATAGCCATGTGCGAGCCAGACAGGAAGATCACTTCATTCACCACTCCAAGTGGTTTGTATTGCTATAAGGTTATGCCATTTGGTCTTAAAAATACTGGGCAACTTTCCAAAAGATGGTGCCAAAAATGTTCGCTCCTCTTTTTGGCCGCACTATGGAGGCCTATATTGATGATATGGTGGTGAAAAGCAAAGACAAGTCTCATCATCTCACCGACCTAGCTGAAATGTTCGCCATCCTCAAACACCACAAGTTGCGATTGAATGCATCTAAATGTGCTTTCAAAGTGGGAACTAGAAAATTTTTAGGCTTTCTGGTTACCAACCAAAGAATTAAGGCTGACTCTTCATAGATCAAAGGAACCAATAGCTGGAATGACCAAACTCCACAAAGGACGTGCAATATCTAGCTGGAATGGCGGCCGCACTGAACAGATTTATTAGCCGGTCATCAGATCGTTGCAAGCCCTTTTTCAAGACTTTGAAAGCTAAGTTGTTCTGGGATACAGAGTGCGATCGCGCTTTGGCAAGCCTGAAGACATATCTCTCTTCTGCCCCAATCCTGGTCACCCCACGGCTAGACGAAGAGCTTTATTTATACTTGGCATTCTCTCAGCATGCGGTAAGTGCGGTCCTCGTTCGAACTGAAGGGATTCAGCACCTCTCTATCCTTTACATTAGCAAGACACTGCTCCCAGCCGAATCAAGATATCTACTGCTTGAAAAATTGGCCCTATCCCTCATGATGTCCTCTAGAAAATTGGCGCACTATTTCTACGCCCACACGATAGTAGTGCTAATTGAATTCCCACTTAAGGTGCTCTTTGAGAAGGCGGATTTTATCGGCAAAATTTTGAAGTGGCTGTAGAGCAAGGTTAGTATGACATCAAGTTCCAGCCGCGTACTGTTATTAAAGCTTAAGCCTTTGCCGACTTCGTGGTGGAATTTGCTCCTAGCACTCACCCTATTTATCCTATTGATTTGGCTAGTGTGGACTCAGCATAGCCCGCGGTTGCAACGACACAAAAAAGGGGTGAGGAACAAGCAATAGAACGGCAAAATGATATAGGGCTAGCAGTGGAGGAGCCGACCAATTTACCGAACGAAAAGTTGGGTGCAAATATAGGAAAGCAAATGGCTGAACCGACCAATACCTTGGATTGGAGAAACTCTCAAAATCCCTCCGACTACTGGAAATTGTTCATTGGCGAGATATGGAAGCTCTTCGTCAATGATGCCTCCAACAAACATGGTGTTGGGCTAGGGGTCGTGTTGACATCGTCAGATGGACTGACCATTGAGCATACTATTACGCTTGGGTTCCTAGCATCCAATAATGAGGCCGAATATGAAGCCTTCATCGCCGATGTAGACACCCCATTTTTGACCGTCCTCAAGACTTGGACGTCACCACTTGAACACTCGGTGATCATCCATGTTTGTGTTCGTCTTGAGTTCCCGGAGGTCTCGGCTACGCGCCTTGCTTCAGGATCTCTCGACTCGACTGTTTTGTGTCTGGTTTTGCACCAAACACTTGTGCTTTGCCTTGGAGGGGTAGGGAATGGCTTGTGGGCCATCCCTACACTCCACCGGCCATGGCTTGTGGGCCATCCCTACACTCCAATTGCATTTTTTAGGGTTGTTTTTGGAGTTTTGGAGCTGGTTTGAGCTTGAAGAACCAGCTGGTCCACCATTGGTGAAGAAAGTCTACAAGGGTAAGAAACTTGTCCCTCTATTTCTCATTTTTGCATTGCATTTTTTCCTATCTTGCATCTATTTTTGAGCTTTTGTATAACATATAAAAGTTCTGTTTTTTTAGTGCTCTAAATAGTTGGTTAAGGTTGCTTTAAGCTTGGGGTTGTTTGACCCCTCTTAAGCCTTGAAAGGCTCCATTTTTGTTGCCATTTTGGTTGAGATCCCGGGACCATAGTGTTGGGCCTGTAGACACCCCATTTTTGACCGTCCTCAAGACTTGGACGTCACCGCTTGAACACTCGGTGATTATCCATGTTCGTGTTCGTTTGGAGTTCCCGGAGTTCTCGGCTACGCGCCTTGCCTCAAGACCTCCGAACTTGACCGTTTTGTGTCTGGTTTTGCACCAAACACTTGTGCTTTGCCTTGGAGGGGCGGGGAATGCCTTGTGAGGCATCCCCACACACCACCGGCAGTGGCTAGAGGCCACCAGCTGGTTGTTATTGCCATCGGCACTATATTGTGCCGGTCGGCAGTCAATTTTCAAAATGACAATTTTGCCCTGCCGACTACTTGCAGTTGCTTTTTGAGATATTTTCAGCAGCTGTATAGCATTTGTTTCCCCTCCATACACGTGTATGGAGGGATGAGCCCTTTGGTTAGCTTAACTTGTAAGTTTGGTTGCCTATAAGAGAAGACCCTTCTTCTCTTGGCTCAAGGTTGGGAGGTTTGACATTTTAGAGAGAAAAGACAGAGAAGAAGCTCTGGTTTTAGGGTTAGGTTTGTATCTATCCTATCTCTCTTTTCTCTCTTGTTTGTACACTAGGTGTTTTAGTCCATACTATTGCACACAACACCTAGTGTTTCACCTTCCTTTGGTTACTGAGGTTCTAAGGGCTGGTTCTTGGAGTTTTTGACTGGTTTGGAGCTCAAGGAGGCAACAAAACCACCATTGTTGAAGAAAGGCTTCAAGGGTAAGAAACTAGTCTTTTATTCCCCATTCTTGCACTCCATTTTTACATAGCTTAGAACTTTTTTGTGCTTGGTGATCAACACATAAAAGTTCTGTTTTTTGGTCCTCTTTATTGTTGGTTAAGAGTGTTTTGTGCTTTGGAGGGTTTGACCACCCTTAGGCCTTGAAAAGGCCTCATTTTGTGCTATTTTGTGAGAGCTCCGGGATTTTGGTGTTGGGGTCTCTTCACCACTGAAATCTTGAGGGATTTCAGTGGTGAAGATGATGCTTTGAAGTCCCAAGAAGGAGAGGGCCACCCCCTCTCCTTGATGTCCTTGAAAAGGGCAAGTTTTGGCCTCTTAAGGGAGCCTATGTTTCAAGTGTGTGTTGAGCATGTATGGACTGTTATTCATGCTTAGGATATCATGATTTAACATTGCTATGTGTTGGTTTTGGTCCCTTATGCATGCTTAGCATAGTTGCCATGTAATGCCACTTTGATGCCTTAATACGCTTTAGGATGTAAGCCCTTGTTCAAGCATGTTTTGGCTTGACTTTGTGAAGATTTTGTGCTTATCTTGACATGTTTTAGGTCTGTCCATAAGTGTTTGGGTTGGTCTTGGCATGCTTAGTATAGCCTCTTTGCATTTTAGGCTTGTTAGCCTTGAGCATGAATATGTAGCATGCCTTGTTTGCATCATTTCAATGGTTTGAGACCATTTGCCATGTTATTTCAGTCCATTTAACATGCTCATATGTTTGCCTTGCATGCCTCTTTGAAACTTTGAAAGTGCATGTTGTGTGCTTCATGTTTTGGCCTTTGTATGTGCCTTTATGCTTGGACCATTTAGATGCCATCTAGGTGTTCCTTGGGCGTTGTTTAGGTCTGCCCTTGACCTGTTTTGAGTCCCCTTGGCCTTGTGAGGCTTGGTGGGTTTGACCTTGTTTAAGCCCCTTGGCTTGCCTTAAGTGCTTGGACCTTTAATTGCATGTTTAGCTTGCTTTGTTGCTTGGTTTGGCACCATGTTAAGCATGAATTTCAGAGCTTTATATTGCATGCTAGTTGTCCACACTTAGCCTCTTTTAAGTGCGCTTGAAAGTTGCTTGCTTAATACTTAGGTTTGTGCCTTGACATGTGCATGTATGTATGTGTGTTTGGTCTCATTTCCTTTGCATTTTGGCCATTGTTTTAGGCCTATTTAGAGTCGCCTAGATCATGTTTAAAGCCATCATTTGCTTGGTTTGTTTTGCCTCATGTTTGCTTGCATGCTTACATAAGTGTCTTGCCATGATCATGTTGCATATTAGCTAACATGACTAGGTTGCATTGCACCTTGCATACATGTCTTGTTCCTTGACTTGGTGATAGGAATTGGGCCTTGTTTTGTTTGTTTGGTTTGCATGCATTTGACATAAAAGTTGCATACTTGGTTCTTTGGGCCATCATGCATGGAAATGCGTGATTGGTGGCCCGAGAATCGAGGCACGTGTCCCTTTGAGTCACAAATATGATAAGGGGCATGATTGGTGCACAAATTGCTTGAATTGCATTGCCATGCAAGTTTTTGCCCTCTGCTGCTGTGAGTTGCAGGTTCTGCAGACATTCAGTGCCGGCCGGCAGCATTTAGTGCCGACCGGCAGTCTATTTATGGCCGATGGATGAATTCAGTGCCGGTGGCCACATACTTCAGCCGGTGGTGTTTTCCCTCAGCCGGTGGTGATCCCCATGATTCAAGGAAGCAGTCCTGAGACTTTGGCAGTCCTCAGAGGAGGGAAGCAGGGAAAACAGAGGCAGACTTTGCATGGTAGCGCGATTCCGAGCAAGTCCCGAACACGCGCCGCATCCGGCCCTCTCCCCGAGGGGTTTACTGCTTTAATTAGATTAATTAATTTGCTTAATTAATTTAATGGGTTTGTAATTTAATTAGCTTGCGTAGTTAATTATCTGTATATTCTTTTAGTCCCTCCGAGCGAGGGCATAATTGTAATAAGTGTGGGTGAGTGTGTGTATGTCTTCCAACCCCCACTCCTTTCTTCCCTTTTATTTACCTGCTTATAATGGTAGATTAGGGCACGTTTATTTAAGCATACCTTTTGCAATGCATGCGTGCATCCATGCATTTGTTTACATGCACCGGGCTCGGTACATCATACAAACTGCATCGTATTTTCATTTCCAACTTGAATACGTGCATCGAAATAAAGTGCATCTCACATGCCATTTTAGGGTTAGCCGAGCCTATCCTAATCACATGCTGTATGTGTTGCATTAGTCACTTAACATGAACTAGGGCATGCATCTTTGCTAACTAGTTTCTGTTTTTGGCACGGAGTACGATGTAAGTATTCTATGCTTTAGCATCTCGCATGTGTGTGAGTGTTAACATGATAGTATGCTTACCATGCGGCTAAGTGCTTATATGAGATAAACTGTTTGAATGCCTGTGGGTGGAGGTTGGATTGCTTGAGTTGGGAAAACTCATTGAAATCCGTGTTTTAGCCTACTTGCGAGTAGCAAATTCCAAAGCATTTTCAAACCGACGGATATGCAATGTTTATTTCCAAATTAGGCAGTCTAGTCTATACTTGTTTGTTGTGCGCATAACATAGTAATTCTAGGCTAATAACCGGAATAAGAACATGTAACGTTTTCAAAAACGGATATCACGGTTAGTAGAGGCCGGTCTTCGGACCGGGCGAAAGGGGGTGCTCATAGCTGACCTTCCCCGATCGTACCCAAGCTCCCGAGCCAAGTCAACTTTGGTTATGACGGACACGTGGCCTTCGGCACCGAGTTAGGGTTTCCTAAATTCCCCCATTAAAAAAATATTTAGGTGGCGACTCTGTAATCTGGCAAAGCAGTCCATGTTTGGCACTACTTTTCAAAAAATCTGTTTTTCTTCAAAACGATTTGCCAGAGTTGGACTCTTTGGTTCAAGATTAAGAACCGTGACATTTTGAGTCCTTCGAACTGTAGTGACCGAATATCGAACCGTAACGGAGGGGACTCGCACTCCTCGCCCGGGATGCGTTCGGGGACGTCTACAGGCCTCCTCACCACTGAAATCTTGAGGGATTCAGAGGTGAGGATTGGTGCCTTGAGGTCCTAGGAAGGAGAGGGCCACCCCCTCTCCTTGTTGTCCTTGAAAAGGGCCTTTTTTGCCTCTTGAGGGAGCATCTAGTTTAAGTGTGTGTTGGCCATGCCTTAGCTGATTTTCATGCTTATTATGTCATAATATAGCATTGTGTTTAGTTGGTTTGGACACACCTTGCATGCCTTGCATACATGTCTTGTAATGCCATCATTTAGCCTTAACATGCATCTAGGCTTTGACCCTTGTTCAAGCATGTTTTAGGCCCTGCTTTGTGAAGTTCTTGTACTTGTTTTTCCATGCTTAAGGTCTGCCTTTAGTTGTTTTGGTCGACCATGGCATGCATTGCATAGCCCCTTTACATTGTTTAGCTTGTAGGCTTTAAATGTGTGAAGTGTTGAGCATGCATTGTTTGATTTATTTCAGTGGTTTGACACCACTTATAGCATCATTTCAGTCCTCATGACATGCTTGCATGCTTGCCTTTGATGCTTCTTTGATGCCTTATGAGGTTGTGCCTTATGTTCCATGTTTGGTTATTGTGCATGCCCTTGAATTTTAAGTCATTTAGATGCCATCTAAGTGGTGTTTAGGCTTTGTTTTAATATGCTAAAACTCTGTTTTAGTCATTTAATTCATGCCATGTTTGGTCCTCCTAGGGGTAGTTCAATACCTCCTTAGCTTCCCTTGAGTTTTGGACCTCTAATTACATGCTTACGCTTGTCTTGTTGGCTTGGTTTGGCACCATTTTAACATGATTTTCAGAGCTCATAATGCATGCCATATACCCATGTTGAGCCTCTTTAAGTGTGCTTGAGAGCTGCTCTTTGTGCCTAAGTCATGGACCATGTTTGCATGCATGCTTATATATGCATTTGGCCCCATTTCCCTAGCTTATGGCCACTGTTTTAGGCTTGCTTGAGGGTTGCCTAAATTGGTCTAAGTCCATCCTTCATGTGTTATAGCATGCTTGCCTTGTCCATTGTTGCATATTTGGCCTATTACATGTTATTGCTTGCTTGAAATCATGATGCATTTGGCATGCATTTCATTGGTTAAGTTGCTTTGCATTGCTCCTATGCTTAGTCCACTTTACATGTTGTTGCATGTTTGCCACTAGAATAGTTGTCACATGCCTTGCATGCTCATTTTGCATACTTAGCCTCCATGTCTAGGTTGCATTCCATTTGCATGCATGCTTGGCCTCTTGAAATGCTTGTGATAGAGGTTGAGTTCCATTGGTTTGTTTATGTGCATTGCATTCCATATCAAGATGCACACTTGATTCTTTGGGCCATCATGCATGGAAATGCGCGATTGGTGGTCCGAGAATCGAGGCCCATCCTCCTTTGAGTCATAAACATGATAAGGAGTGTGGTTGGTGCATACATTGCTTGAAATGCATTGCCATGCTATGCTTTGCCCTCTGCTGCTGTCAACTGCAGGTTCTGCAGGGAGTTTTGGCCGACCGGCCATATACAGTGCCGACCGGCCATCCATCAGTGCCGATAATCAATTGTGGCCGGTGACCATCATACATGGCGGTGCCATCCCTTCCAGCGGTGGTGTTCCACAGTGTCCAGAGAAGCATACCTTGGGACTTGTGAAATTTTCAGAGGAACAGAACAGTCAAAGCAGAGGCAGCTTGTGCATGGCAGTGACTTCCGAGCGAAATCGGGCACGCATCGCATCGGACCCTCTTCCCGAGGCTGTTTATTGCTTAAAATAGATTAATTAATTTGCTTAATTAATTAGGTGGTCTGTAATATTTAATTAGCTTGTTAGTTAGTTAAATTGTATTATTCTTTCGACCCTCCGAGCGAGGGCAAATTTGTAATAAGTGTGGGTGCGTGTGTGCATGTCTTCCAACCCCCACTTCTTTCTCCCTTTTACCTTGCTTTTGATGGTTAGTATTAGTTAGGCATATTTACTTTAGCATCCTTATGCTATGCATGCGTGCATCATTCATCAGTATTGCATGCACCGGGCTCGGCGCATCATGCTAACTGCATAAGTATTTCAAATCAAACTTGAATACGTGCTATCTGTGCATTTTCACATGTCATCCTTAGATTAGCCGAGCCTATTCTAGTGACATTCTGTATGCGTTGCATTAGCCACTTAACATGGACTTGGATCATGCATGATTGCTAACATGTTCTTGTTTTGGCTCGGAGTACATTGTAAGTATTTTATGCTTTAGCATCTCGCATGAGTGTGAATGTTAACATGACAGCATGCTTACCATGTGGCTAGATGCTTATGTGATATAACTGCCTGAATGCCTGTGGGTGAAGGTTGGATTGTTTGAGTTGGAACAACTCGTTGAAATCCGTATTTTAGCCTACTTGCGAGTAGCAAATTCCAAAACGTTTCCAAACAAACGGATATGCAATGCTGTTTCCAAATTAGGCGATCTAGTCTATACTTGTTTGCTGTGCGCATAACATAGTAATTCTAGGCTAATAACCGAATAAGAACACATAAGTTTTCAAAATAAGATATCATGGTTAGTAGAGGCCGATCTTCGGATCGGGCGAGAGGGGTGCTCATAGCTGACCTTCCCCAATCGTACCCAAGTTCCCGAGCCGAGGCAACTTTGGTGATGACGGACACGTGGCCTTTGGCACCGAGTCAGGGTTTCCTAAATTCCCCCAAAAAAAATATTTAGGTGGCGACTCTGTATCTGGCAAAGCAGTCCATGTTTGGCACTTCTTTCAAAAATCTGTTTTCTCAAAACGATTTGCCGGATTTGGACTCTTTGGTTCAGATTAAGAACCGTGACACAAATTGAGTCTGAACTGTAGCACTGAGCCCTCGCGGACTTGTTACAGCCGGGCTGAACAGTGCTCCCGAATGAAGGCATCAGAGCTTACGGTATTCACCTACTCTAAACTGATTGTCAATTAAGTCTCTAGGAAATATAAGGCCAAAGACGAAATGATGGCCAAGTATCAAGCACTGGTACGTGCCGAGGTCAAAAAGTTTGCTGCGATAAGAATGGAACAAATTAACCGCGAAGAAAATAGTCGAGCCGACGAACTGGCCATTTTGGCATCTATGCAAACGACCTTTCCCAATATTTTGATGATAGAGTTCTTACCCGAATCGAACCAGAGGCACCTGAGGTATTGTAGCGATCCTAGTTTTGCTACTTCGCTGAGTATGTCTTAGATCGAACTGCTCGGTCAGCTCGCGGGGGTCTAGGGGCAGTGCCCCTTTGCGGGTCCAAGGGCAGCGCCCTGGCGGGGATCGAGTTGCCTAGTCAGCTCGCGGGGGTCCAAGGGGCAGCGCCTTGGCGGGGTTGAAGGGCAGCGCCCCCGAAGCAAAAATGCAAAATGCATTAGAAGTTGCTTGTCCGCTCGAGCGGCCGTTTATGCGCTCGAGCGGAGAATGTTTGGTTTCAGAAGTTTGACCTGTCTGCAAAAGTACTGGGAAAGTGTATTTGACGCTCGAGCGGGGCTTTCCACGCTCGAGCGGACCATGTTATATCAGTTCGTGAATCTGATATTTCAGATCACTTTTGTATATCTCTCTCTCTAAAAACCCTTTCCTCTCCCTTCTCTCTACATTTCCCTACGCCAAATTGGATCAAAACCTTGATTTCTCAAGATCCATTAGAGTTCTGCCATAAGTTCTTCATCAAAGTTGGTTAACTTCTCGAGGGCTTCGTTGTGTGCGGTGAAGATCGAGTTTCGACACCGTTGATTTTGGGGGTTTCATCTCATTTCTTCTTCAAAACTTGAGGTAGGGATTTTCTTAGAGTTATATATATATTTTTGCAAGATCTAGATGATTTTCGAAATCATCTTTCGATAGCTTTGAAAATTGATTGTTGATTCAAGAAGTTGAGCGATTTTGAAAGTGGGTTTGTCTCTTGTTCTTTTAAAATGATCTTATGGGTTTTGATCTTCGTTGATTGAAGAAAAGATGATTTTGGAAAGTTTTCTTTCAAAAGATTTGAGTTGTATAGTTTTGGTGAGAAAACCTAGAATTTGGAGATTTTTTTAAAGAGACTGAAAATCCATGAATGATATTGTTATATTTATTTTGTGTGTCAAAATAAATGGATGTTTGGAAAATTTCTTATTTATATTTATATAAATGATGAATTTCAGGGAATATGAGAATTGTTGTTCATTTTAGAAATTATTGTTCAAAACGTTGAAATAGTCTTGAAATGACTAATTGTTGAGGATACTTGAGAAGAGGGAATTGTGTTATTCCTTGGATGATGAATTGGAATAAAAGTATTTATATTCATCTTGTGTTATTGGCATATCAATTCATTTGATTACATTAAACTTTGAAAGTTGATTTGAAAACTTGCATTGAGAAAAGAATGTTGAGAAACAAGTTTTCATGAATGGTTTTGGGGTAAATACGTGGTAAGTCTTGATAGGTGGTGTAGATGAAATTGAATAGGTGTCGAGCCTTCCAGTTAAGACCGAAAAATGACAGATTATAGGTGTCGAGCCTTCCAGTTAATACTGGTAAAAATGACAAATTGGTAGTACTTGTATAGTCTACTTGCAGACACCGACCTAGGGATTACCAGAGTCGTATTTACCGCTCTTGAAATGAATTGTTAAGTTTTGAAGAATTGAAATTGCATGACATCATTGAGCATGATGGTTTTCAAAGATGAAGATGTGATTTTCTTTCAAAAGGGCATAGCATGGCATGTGCATTTCATCTCTTGAGACTTGTATAAAATGTATATACTTTGTTAAGAATTTCCTACTGGGCTTTATGCTCACCCTACGGGATTTTTGTGCAGGAAAAGATGTGGTGATCCCACCCAACTAGGGGCGTGGAAGTATGTGTGTTGGGAGTACAATGCTCTCATTTTGCTGTGACTCTGTGTGTAAGCCAAGGGCTATGTTTGTGTGGGTTTGAATAACCGTTTTGTGTAACCAGGCTCAAGCCTTGGAAACTTGTAAACCCTTGGGGGTATTTATTTGTTTATTTACTTGTTGTTGGATTAATGTATTGTTGCATGAAGAACTATTGTATCATGTAATGTAAGTTTGGAGATTTATATTCGGTTTTCCTTGAAAGAGCCATGATTGTTGTATTATCATTTGGGCTAGAAATTTGGGGCGTTACAACTTGGTATCAGAGCTACCGGGTTTGAATACTTGGAGCTCGTGGGAAGTGGTTGTTTAACCACAATGGGTTCATTTAGCATGCTTAGGAAGTGTTATGCATTTTGTGACTATGTGATAACATGCTTATGTGACTAAATGGGTATGGGATTGGACTTTTGGGATGTTGTTTGCGCCTGTTAAATTCCTTGAGGTCTTATTAGAAGGGTACTTGATCAATACTCATTCTACTAAGAATTCTTGATTTTTTATGGGACGAATCTCATCATAAGAGTATAATCCATATGTGTTTACATGACTAAGTGCTTATGTGGAGTGAAATTGAATTGTGTATATGGTAGAGAAATATATAGAATTGTTGTAGTCGAACGTGTGAGTCAAGTTACGAGCACATATGAGTTAATGTGCTAAATTATTTCTCTTGTGTCCTTTATTAGGATGTCAGGAAGGGGTCAAGTCCGTGGTGGTAGAGGCGGAGGCGTGGTAGGGCTCGCCGAGGTGTGCATGAGGTACCGGTCCATAGGGTTCCGGTGCAAGAAGAAGGTTCGGCCAAGCTAATATGGCCGAGCAAGTCGGCCAAGCTAATGTGGCCGAGCAGGTGGGACAAGCGGGTCAAACCGCAATGGGGGCCCTAGCTCGAGAAATGGCAGGGGCTTTAAGAGAGTCTATGAACTTGTTGAGGGTGGAGAATCAAGCCCGAGAGAACACCGCGGAGTCAAGGGCGAGTTTCCTTACTAGAGAGTTCTTGCGGGCCAAACGGATGAGTTCCATGGTGGTCCCGAGCCCAAGAAAGCGGATGAGTGGCTCGAACAAACTGTGAAGACATTTGAGATGCTTCACATCGAAGATAGTGAACTAAGAGTGACTCTAGCGAGTTACTACCTTAAGGGAGACGCGGGTCAATGGTGGAAATATGCCAAGGGTAGAGTGGAGCCGACATGGAAGCCTTTGCGGTTGCTTTCCAAGATAAGTACATACCCTCCCACTGCTAGGGAGAGATTGAGGCAAGAGTTTAAAGACCTCAAACAACTCACATGCCCGTGGCCGAGTTTGAGGCGGTCTTCTCTAGTTTGTCCAGATTTGCACCAGAGTTGGTGGCAACGGAAGAGCGCCGTTGCATTGAATTTGAAAAGAAATTGAAAACAAAAATTATGTTCAAGCTTGTCGAAAATATGATTCGGGAATATGACCGTCTTGTGGAGACGGCGACACACGTAGAAATTTCCATACAAGCCGAGGAGGAGAGGCTTCGGAGTTCGAGGTCTAGGGGCCAAGAGTCTCAAGGAGACTATAGGCAAAACAAGAAGAGCAGGAACACCTATCCATCCCAGTCCCAACCACAGCAGTCTAGATCCACTTTTCCTTTGCCTAGTGCGGGTCCAGGAAAAAGTGCATCGAGTAGCTTCTCGTGTTTCAAGTGTGGCCAACCGGGTCACAAAGCCTTCTCATGCCCACAGAAGGGAGGAGGGCAGTTAATGTTACCACCACCTAACCGATCTCAAAGTCAGTCTCAGTCTCAGAATAAAGGTCAAGGGTTTAATTGTTATCAGTGTGGTCAGCCGGGGCATATGAAGAGAACTTGCCCACAGTTGGGAGGCGCATCAGGGTCAAGGCAGACTCAGAGCCACCAGCAGGCTCAATCAGTCCAAGCTTCGCGAGTTAATCAGGGAGCGCTTCGGCTCAGTCAGTACAACAGGCCTATGCTCCGAGAGGAGCAGTTACATCAGTTAAACCAGGGGGCAGGGCGCAGTATGCTTACCGTGCCAGAGCAGTTGCCAGAATCCTCAGTTGTGAGAGGTATTTTTGTTGTGTGTAATTCTTTGGCTAATGTATTGATAGACACGGGTGCGTCTCATTCATTTATATCTACTATTTGCTTCTGCATTGGGGTTAGAGGTAGCACGTTAGTGCCTCCACTCAGAGTAGAGTCACCTGTTGGGGTACAGTTGATTTAGACCGGGGTTGTCGTGATTGTGAAATAGAAGTTGCCAGGCGTCGACTTCCGTTTGCTTTTGTGTTGCTAGATATGTCGAGTTTTGATGTCATTTTAGGCATGGACTGGTTGTGTTCTTATCAAGCGGTGATTGATTGTTACCGTTAGAGAGTTACAGTGTGCACTTCGGGTGTTGAACGTTTCTATTTTCTGGGGAACCAAGTTGATAGAGCCTTGTCGCCAGTTGTTGACCCTCGTAGTAGGAGCAAACTTAGTGGCCTTCTTGCAACTCTCTTGGATAATGAGACTGATGGGGCTCATGTTGAGTTACCAAGGGTAGTTTATGAATACCCGGATGTCTTTCCGGAAGATCTTACTAGTTTACCACCTCACCGGGAGATCGAGTTCTCCATTGAATTAGTGCCTGGCACGGCACCGATTTCCATGTCACCGTATAGATTTGCACCCGCCGAATTACATGAGTTGAAATAACTTTTAGACAAGGGCTTCATTCGCCCTAGTACATCGCCTTGGGAGCGCTGGCTCTCTTTGCGAAGAAGAAGATAGGTCATTGCGGTTGTGTATTGATTACCACAATTTGAATAGAGTTACAGTTAAGAACAAGTATCCTCTACCTAGAATAGATGATTTGTTTGACCAACTTAGACGGTCTCATTGCTTCTCAAAAATAGATTTGAGGTCGGGGTACCACCAGTTGAGAGTCCGAGAGGAGGACATTCAGAAGACGGCCTTTCATACTCGTTATGGCCACTATGAAGTCCTTGTAATGCCTTTTGGGTTGACCAATGCACCGGCTTCCTTTATGGATTTGATGAACAGAATTTTTCGAGAATACCTGGACCGTTTTGTGGTCGTCTTTGTGGATGACATCTTGATTTATTCAACCTCAGAAGAGGAACACGAGACTCACTTACGGGTAGTGTTGGGTTTACTTAGTGAGCACTAATTGTATGCCAAATTTGAAAAATGCGAGTTTTGGTTAACAGAGGTGAAGTTTTTGGGGCATGTAGTGTCTAGAGAGACAGTGACTGTGGACTCCTCAAAGATAGATGCCGTATAGGATTGGGAACAACCTAAGAATGTTTTTGAAATCCAGAGTTTCTTGGGATTAGCGGGGTATTATTGACGTTTTGTAAGGGCCTTCTCTAGACAAGCTGCACCTTTGACTAGGTTGACTAGAAAGGGTATCAAATTTGTGTGGAGTGAGGCTTGTGAAAAGTCATTCCAAGAACTTAAGACTAGATTGACTACCGCACCGGTTTTGATAATTTCGGAAAGGGGTTTGAATTACACTATCTATTGTGATGCGTCTGGGGATAGACTTAGTTGTGTCTTGATGCAAGAGGGAAAGTTGTGGCCTACGGTTCACGACAATTGAAAACTCATGAGAAAAATTACCCCACCCATGATGATCTAGAATTAGCAGCGGTGATTTTTGCTTTGAAAATTTGGAGGCATTACTTATATGGTGAGAAGTTTGAGGTTTTCTCCGATCATAAGAGTCTAAAGTATTTGTTTTATCAAAAAGACTTGAATTTACGGCAGCAAAGGTGGTTGGAATTTATGGAGGATTATGACTTTGAGTTACACTATCATCCGGGGAAAGCCAATGTGGTGGCCAATGCTTTGAGTCAAAAATCTGTAAGTAGTTTGGCAAGTGTGGCCATTCAGGAATGAGATATGCTAGATATTATTGGCAAGTTTGATTTACACTTGGGTGAGTCCGGAGAGAGTGCCCCTTGTTTACTTTGAATGCTCAACCTATCTTGGTTAGTAAGGTCATAGAAGCACAACGAGGAGACCGTGATGTGGAATCAATCCGTGTTAAGATTTCCAATGGGAAGGAAGAGAGAGGTTTAAACATTCACTTAGATCTGAGTGTACGTTACCTAGACCGTTTATTTGTACCAGAATCTTGTAGAGAGGAAGTACTTCGAGAGTTCCATCACTCACGCCTTGCGATACACCCGAGAGGCACTAAAATGTATCATGATCTTAGTCGTCAACTTTGGTGGAGGGATATGAAACGGGATGTCGCTTTATTTGTATCGAAGTGTTTTACTTGTCAACAAGTGAAGGCTGAACACCAAAGACCAGCGGGTTTGTTACAACCCTTACCGATAGCTGAGTGGAAATGGGAGCGTGTTACCATGGATTTTGTAGTTGGGCTTCCTAGGACACAACGAGGCAATGACGCCGTTTGGGTGATTGTTGATAGATTGACTAAGTCTACCTATTTCATTTCGATGTGCACCAGCAACTCAGTTGAACGCTTGGTAGAGTTGTATATTAGACAGATAGTTCGACTTCATGGAGTCCCTGTGACTATTGTGTCGGATAGGGATCCTTATTTTACTGCCCAGTTATGGCAAAGACTTCAAGAAGCATTGGGAACTAAGTTGACTCTTAGCACCGCTTATCATCCTCAAACCGATGGACAGTCAGAACGTACTATTTAGATTTTGGAGGACATGCTTAGAGCTTGTGTCCTTGATTTTAAGGCGCCTTGGGAAAGGCACTTACCATTGATTGAGTTTGCTTACAACAATAGTTACCAAGCTAGTATTGGGATGGCACCATTTGGGGCCTTGTATGGCCGACCTTGTAGATCACCGGTTTGTTGGGCCGAAGTGGGTGATGCACCATTACTGGGTCCGAAAATTGTTAGAGAGACAACCGAGAAAGTTGTTCTCATTCAGAAGAGGTTAGCTACGACCCAAAGCCGACAAAAGAGTTATGCCGATAAGAGGAGACAACCTTTATTTTTTGAAATTGGTGACCATGTGTTTCTAAAAATCTCACTAAGGCAGGGTTTGATGAGATTTGGTACGAGTGGTAAATTATCTCCAAGGTTCATTGGGCCTTTTGAGATCTTAGAGTGAATTGGGGAAGTGACATACCGTTTAGCTTTACCGCCACAACTTTCGGGAGTTCACAATGTATTTCATGTAGCTATGCTTAGGAAGTATGAACCCGACCCTTCTCATGTGCTTGATTGGGCTAACTTGGAGGTAGATGAGGATGTCTCTTACGAAGAATGACCGGTTCAAATATTAGATACCCGGGAGCAAGTGCTACTGTCACGACCCGCTCCCCGTACGCAAGGGTTAATCATCGTGATGGCCAGTAACTGAGGTTGCCTTCGGCCAATTCTTAAAAAAATTAATAAACGCGAGCGGAAGTAATATTTAAGTGAGGGTACCAAAATAATCATCGGAGCTTCTATTTTTATTACAAAATTCATTGACCATAAAGGCCGATATTTACATATAAAAATATCATAAAAGTGCTGTGGGTGTCTATTCCGCAGCCCCGCGTCTAAGACTTTCTAAAAACTATTTCTGAATTGCATTATTTCTTGAAAATTGGTAAACAACTATAAGCACATGGCAGAGTAAGAAATATTATACCAAGAGTATAAGGGATACAAAATAACCATGGATAGTTATATAACTAAAATATTTAAGATAACTTAGTCTGAACAAATAATCATTTAAGTAACAAAACTGAGATTATGTAAATAAATAACCATAACCACGGTATCAAACAGAACAGAACAGAGGTTACATGAGTGATAGTCAGAACAGAGGTACGGATTCAAGAGGTGGCTCGTACGGATTATAGAGGTGGCTCCCACAATAGTGTAGCACTTATCTCTGCATAGCACTTTGCTCCGCACAGAACAGAGGTTAATAGATCCATGACAACGGAGGGCCACAAAGTGACCAAACAGAGGCCAATGGTTATTTAAGTCCCCCAAGGCGTGGGACTCCCGTGGTGGTACTTACAAAACATAATTGTTTATAAGGTTATAGTCAAATATTCTTTAAAATATAAACAAACATATCCATGGGTTTCATTTTAACAAATAGGGTTCAGAAAATAATCCACGTAATTGAAATATTAATATAATTTATAATAATTTATAAAACATAACTTGTATAAAATAAATAATGGTAAGTCAAAACATACGTAAAATATATTATGGTAACTCAAGGTATAATATAACTCACCTTAATATTGACCCTTTCTATTTTCTTCTTATTTTACTACCTTCTCACGGATGTTCCTTCGCTCTCCTTTTCCTTCTTTTCTTTCTTTCTTTCTGTTTCTTTATTTTCCTTTCATTCTCTCTTTTTTTTCCTTCACAGGTTGATCAACTCTCCCTATTTATAGGGAGGAAAACTCAATCTCTAGCCAACACGTGTCCAGCCGAATCAACCAGCGGATCTACTTCATAACTTCACCTAATTTGCTTATTATGAACCTAGATTTATATCTATCTTATAGTTAAGATTTTTTGCTTTGGCCCAACTTCCTAATATAACTATATAAACAAATTAATCCCTAATTAAATTATACTTTATCTCATACACTCGCAACATTTAATATTTTATTTTACTCTTACGGGATATTTAATTAAACATTTAGGGTTTTTCTCATTTATAATTGAATAATACTAATATAAAATTTAAAGGAAAACTTAAATTTTCGGGTTGTTACAGCTACGGGGAAAAACCATACCGTTGGTAAAGGTGTTGTGGAGACACCATGGGATTGAAGAAGTGATGTGGGAACGGCAGGCGGAAGTCCGCTCCAAATATCCAGATTTATTTGAAAGTGCTTAAGTTGCTTTTCTTTATAATATTTCCTAGTGTTGAGGGAAACGTATTTAAGGTTGTTAACCACATGTTGATATGTGTGTTGTTGTTTTAAGCGTAAGGTTGTTTAGAGTTGCCATTACTTTTTGGGAAATTTCATATTTATGCGTATTTGGGAGATTGTTGTTAATGAGATAACCATAGTGGAAATGGTGGAATTTGGTTAAGAGTCAATATTGTGATTTGAAAATGAAATAGCATGGTTTTGATCGCTAAAAACCCTTTGTTTGGGTAGTTTGATTTGAAATTTTGGGGATGAAATTCTTTAAGGGGGGAAGGTCGTAGCGATCCTCGTTTTTCCACTTCGTTAAGTATGTCGGGGATTGAGCTGCTCGGTCAGCTCGCGGGGGTCCAGGGAGCAGCGCCCCTTGGCAGGTCCAAGAGCAGCGCCCTGGTGGGGATCAAGCTGCCCGGTCAGCTCGCGGGGGTCTAGGGGGCAGCGCCCTTTGGCGGGTCCTAGGGCAGCGCTTTGGCGAGGTTGAGGGGCAGCGCCCTCGAAGCAAAAATGCAAAATGCATTAGAAGTTGCTTGTCCGCTCGAGCCGCCGTTTATGCGCTCGATCGGAGAATGTTTGGTTTCAGAAGTTTCACCTATCTGCAAAAGTACTGGGAAAGTGTATTTGACGCTCAAGCAGGGCTTTCCACTCTCGAACGGACCATGTTATATTAATTCGTGAATATGATATTTCATATCACTTTTGTATATCTCTCTTTCTAAAAACCCTTTCCTCTCCCTTCTCTCTACATTTCCCTATGCCAAATTGGATCAAAACCTTGATTTCTCAAGATCCATTAGAGTTCTGCCATAAGTTTTTCATCAAAGTTGGTTAACTTCTCGAGGGCTTCGTTGTGTGCGGTGAAGATTGAGTTTTGACACTGTTGATTTTGGGGATTTCATCCCATTTCTTCTTCAAAACTTGAGGCAGGGATTTTCTTTGAGTTATATATATATTTTTGCAAGATCTAGATGATTTTCAAAATCATCCTTCGATAGCTTTGAAAATTGATTGTTGATTTAAGAAGTTGAGCGATTTTGAAAGTGGGTTTGTCTCTTGTTCTTTTAAAATGATCTTATGGGTTTTCATCTTCGTTGATTGAAGAAAAGATGATTTTGGAAAGTTTTCTTTCAAAAGATTTGAGTTGTATAGTTTTGGTGAGAAAACCTAGAATTTGGAAATTTTTTTAAAGAGACTGAAAATCCATGAATGATATTGTTATATTTATTTTGTATGTCAAAATAAATGGATGTTTGGAAAATTTCTTATTTATATTTATATAAATGATGAATTTCAGGGAATATGAGAATTGTTGTTCATTTTGGAAATTATTATTCAAAACGTTGAAATAGTCTTAAAATGACTAATTGTTGAGGATACTTGAGAAGAGGGAATTGTGTTACTCCTTAGATGATGAATTGGAATAAAAGTATTTATATTCATCTTGTGTTATTGGCATATCAATTCATTTGATTACATTAAACTTTGAAAGTTGATTTGAAAACTTGCATTGAGAAAAGAATGTTGAGAAACAAGTTTCCATGAATTGGTTTTGGGGTAAATACGGTGGTAAGTCTTGATAGGTGGTGTAGATGAAATTGAATAGGTGTCGAGCCTTCCAGTTAATACCGGTAAAAATGACAGATTATAGGTATCGAGCTTTCCAATCAATACTAGTGAAAATGACAAATTGGTAGTACTTGTATAGTCTACTTGCAGACACCGACCTAGGGATTACCAAAGTCGTATTTACCGCTCTTGAAATGAATTGTTAAGTTTTGAAGAATTGAAATTGCATGACATCATTGAGCATGATGGTTTTCAAAGATGAAGATGTGATTTTCTTTCAAAAGGGCATAGCATGGCATGTGCATTTCATCTCTTGAGACTTGTATAAAATGTCTATACTTTGTTAAGAATTTCCTACTGGGCTTTATGCTCAACCTATGGGATTTTTGTGCAGGAAAAAATGTGGTGATCCCACTGTAGACACCCCATTTTTGACCGACCTTTAGACTCTGACGTCATCGTTTGTGCACGTGATGATTGCGCATGTTTGTGCTTGTTTCGAGTGCCCGAAGTTCTCGGCTAAGTGCCTTGTCTTTGAGCCTCTTAACACTTTGTGTTTTGGCCTTGGTTTTTGGGCCAAACCTTGTTACCTCTTGCCTAAGGGAGGGGAAGGGCTGTCGGCCACTTGTGGCACTTGCCGGCCACTTTTCTCCCTTGTAGGCCACTTGGAGTGGTCGGCCGGCTAGGAGATGTGGCCGGCCAGCAACCTTAGCTGGCCGGCGACCAATCTTTCTCCTTTTTAGATATTTCCAGATCTTTTGAGCCAGCTGTGGCTCACTGAACTCATCCTCCATACACATGCATGGAGGGATGTAAACAAGTTTTAAGCTTGTCAAGCAAGCTTTTGCTTGCATTGCTCTATATAAGGGGAGCTTCCTCCTCCTATTTGAGGGTTCAGATCTTTTTAGAGCTAAAATTTTGACTCTCTCTCTGGAACTCTCTCTCTATATATATATATATATTGCTTGAAAGTGAGTGTTCTTCACATATTTTGCCTACAACCCCTTAGCCAAACATCTTGACCTTGGAGCTGAGATTTCCTAAGGCTTGTTTGGGCATTCTAAAGCTGGTTTTGGCTCAGAAAAGCTGTTGGGTTTTGCTGTTCTTCAAGTGTAAGGCCCTAACCCTTTTAAGGCTTTGTTTCCTTTGTTTAATTGGCCACCTTTGCATGCTATTTTTGGCCTAGTTGTCAACTGTTAAAAGTTTTATTTTTGAGTGTTAAAAATGTTGGTTTGAGCCCATGTTGGAGTTAGAGGTGGTCCACCCCCTTTATTACTTATTTGCTAAGCTTTTGTACCACCTCTTTAGGCTTTTCAAGCTATCTCTTTTTGGCCTTTTAACCACTGAATTCCAGAGGAATTTTAGTGGTGGAAAGGTGGTTTTGAGGTCCCAAATAGGAGGGGGTGGTTCCCTCTCCTCTTGTCTTGCTAGCATGTGTTGATGGCCCACCGAATGAGCATGTGTTTCTACTTCTTTGTGGCTTGATCTCAACATATTTTTGTGACTTTTTGGACCTGCCATAACTCTGTTTTTGGCTTGTTTGATCATTAGTTGCTTGCTCTTTGCACTTGCAGTGTAATCCTACTTGTTAGCCTTGTATGCTTGCTACTTTAGCCCATCATTCTAGCTTAGTTTGGCTATACTCCAGCATGCTTTTACTCATGTTTTAGTCTTCTTTAACTCTGTCTAGAGTGGTCTTGGCCCTTTGAGGCTTGCTTTGTATTGCTATAGCGTGATAGGCTTTGATAGCTTTGTGTTTTGAGTCCTCTTGCATGCTATACTTGTGATGTTTGCATGATACGTCTTCATTTGGCATGTGATTTCAGTGCTCATATCTCTGCCATACTCTCGTATATATCACTCTTTCAATGTGTTTGAGGGTTGAGCTTTGTATCTTGCTTGCGGGCCATAAGTTGAGCATGCATTTTCTTCCCTTTTATGCTATCATTTTAGCACTTTTTGGCCACTGTTTTGGCATGCATGAGGTCTGTTTAGGGCTGGTTGGGTCCATGGAGCATTGTATTGCATGTCTCTAGTGTTGTGTCCTTCACTAGTTTTATCATTTTAGTCCCCTTAACATGTTATGCATGCGTTGTTTGCATGATTGAGTCTTGTGCATGCCGCTTTAGCATTGAAAGATACGCATGTTGTTTGCATTGCATTGTGTTTGGATCGAACGTTAATCCAAACACAAGAAATGTGAGACGTTTCATACTGCAAGTGATGAAACGTGTTACATTTCTTGGTCGCTGACCCTCTTGACCATGGATGATAGAGGTGGAGGCTCTTATGTGTTGTTTGTGCATTCACTAACGTTGTGCAAGCTTGACTCTTCGGCCATCATGCATTAAGATGCGTGGTTGGTGGCTTGAGAGCCGAGTACTACGCTCCTTTGAGCTTAAGAAATGATAAGGAGAGTAGTTGCACACACATTTCCTTGCAAATGCATTGTTGTGCTTTTGTTGTTCTCTGTTGCAGCAAAACTGGAATTCTGGAAGGAGAGGTGGCCGGCCGGCCGGCCACTTGCACTAGCCGACCGACCACTTGCACTGGCCGACCGTCCAGTTGAGGTAGCCTACCGACCAGTTGAGGTGGCCGGCCGGCCACCTGCAGCAAAATTGTCCCAACTCATCCTGTTTTGGGGCAGATACAATCTGGATGTGTGCATGATGTTCCGAGATCACCGCGAGTGCAAACAGAGACAACTCATGGCAAGGTAGTGCATTTCCAAGCGGAAGCAAACCGAGCATGCATCTCTCCCTCGCTCTCGAGGCCATTTTACTACTTTGCTTAGCTAGTTAATTTGCCGGTTTTGTAATTAATTAGTTAATGTGCTTAGCTAATTTAATTCGTCTTTGTAATATTCTAATTAGCTTAGTATAGCTAGTTTCAATTCGGCTTGTAATTAATTAGCTTAGCATAGTTAATTAGTTGATTTGTAATAAGTAGCTTAGCTTAGCTCTTATTTATTCGGACCCTCCGTCGAGAGGGCAAATGTTGTAATAAGCGTATGTGCATGTGTGCATGTCTTCCAACCCCATTTATTTTTCCTTTTTACTTATTCGCTTTCAGTGGTTAGATTAGGGCATGTTTCAATTAGCATACCTTATGCTTGCTTGTTTGCATCATTCATTTGTCTTGCATGCACCGGACTCGGCGCATCATTCAAACTGCATTGTATTTTAATACCTATTTGAATACGTGTTTAACAGCATGTTATCAAATGTTACATTCATATGCCATCTTAGTTAGCCGAGCTTGTCTTAATTGCATTTTGCATGTGTTGCATTAGGCATTCTAAACATAGCTAGGATCATGCATTGATTTTTAACTAGTTTTCTATTTTGGCTCGGAGTACACTGTAAGTGTTTATGCTTTAGCATCCTTGCATGTGTGTAAGTGTTGCCATGTCAGCATGCTTGCCATGAGGCTATTTGCTTAAATAATATAACTGCATAAATGCCTGTGCATGAAGGCTTCATTACTTGAATTGGAATAATTCATCAAAATGTGAGTTTTAAGTCCACTTTGTGGAGTGACAAATCATATTGTTTTAAGCCCACTTGAGGGTGGCAAATCCGCGTTTTAGCCTACTTGAGGGTAGCAAACTCAAACTATTTTCAAAAACAAACATGAAATGTTTTGTTCCAATTCTTGCGATTTAGTCTATGTATGTTGTGCACATCACATAGTAATGTTAGATTAATAATCAGAATAAGTACACATGTGTTTTTAAAACAACATATCATGCTTAATAGAGGCCGATCCTTTAATCGGGCTAGCGGGGGTGCTCATTTCATGACCTTCCCCTCTCGTACCCAAGTTCCCGAGCCGATGCAACTTTGGTGATGACGGACATGTGGCCTTCGGCACGAGTCAGGGTTTCCTAAATTTTTCCAAAATAAAACATTTAGGTGGCGACTCTGAAATCTGGCAAAACAATCCATGTTTGGCGCTTTTTGATTAAAATCGATTTTCCAAAACGATTTGCCGGATTTGGACTCTTTGGTGATTTATCAATCTTACATTGCACTTTATGAGATTAGATTCAGAACCGTTACAAGAGTCCGAATTGTAATAGCTAGAACCCAATTCGCGCCCTCTCCGAAAGGGGGGCGCGCGAAGCGAGTTTGGGCGGTCTACAGTTTTTGGCGACTCTGCTGGGGATTTAGAAAACTTGACTCGAACATCATGATATGTTGTTTTGTTTACACTTATGTGTTTCTTTGCATTGAATTTGCATTGGTGCACTTAAGTCACAGTGTTTGCCATCTGCTATTTCTGAACGGTTTGTCAGAGGCTTGCTTGGAAAAGCGTGCCATAAAGCTGATCGATTACGGGCTCTGCCACGATGGAAACACAAACCTCGATTTTTACTGAGGCACCCTTTTTGACCAATCGACCTAGTTGCATATCGGAAGCCATAGAGACCATTCCAAACTATGACAGGTTGCTTACGCAAATGCAGGATTGTTTGAAACCGCATGCGTGTGCAGTGAAACCCTAGCTCTTGACAAAATAGGACAGGGAAACCCTACCACATCATAGGGGTGTTTTGACTCTTTTTAACTGGTATGTGCTTCACAGTGAAACTGTACAGGGATGTGTATATCAGTCGCCAAGTTGGTATCTATTTTGGGACATAATTCAGTAGAGAGCGCATTCACTCAGCTATGCTCATATCTGTTCTGGTGAAATCAGGCTGAGATGCTGTATGTTTTCTCTTTTGCAAGGTAGTCTTGGAACCATAGCTTCAGAAGGCTCCAATATCCCCCGGGTATACTGGACTTGTGTTGGTAGACTTTGTCAGGTCAGAGATTCCATTCAAGGGCAACCAGTGTTTCCTTCGCCAGTGGTAAGGCAAAGAAAGTCCAATCAAGGCTCACTGGTTCAACTAATCCGACAGTCACTAGTCACATCACCTTTGTTCAAACTCAGCAAACCGTGATGGCGCAAAGTCCGGAAGAAGTTGTGGCCATGATAATGGCATTAAACCAGGGAATCGCTATACGGGGTGAGACCCACGCTGAAATGCAACGCCCATCTGGGGTACCCACAACATATCCAGCCTCGGGACCCCAGCCGACCTTTGACCTACTCCCACTAGCTAAAGATTTGCATGGTCTGGATCCCCGAGAAAGGTTGGCTCAAGCCCGAGTTTTCAGACTTCTGGTGCAGCCTACTAAGAGGCTTTATCCCCTTGATACTACTAATCTCGATCTGAGCTCGGAGAAAATTGCGAACCTTGAGAAGCAAGTCAAAATGGCATAGGGCCTTAACTCCATTCATGACATTAAGGATGGGTATACTGAGGCTGCCGTAAGGCTCCCAGATAGATTCAGAATGCCACATATTGACCGTTTCGATGGGTCTGGAGATCCTATGTTACATATCTGGCTTTTTGTGGATGTCCTAAAACCGATGGGTCTGACTAAGTCGCAGAAACTCTCTCTGTATAGCAGAACCTTATCGGGTGCAGCAGCTACTTGGTACGCCAAGTTGGAGAATACAGTGAAGCAAAACTGGGAAAAGTTGGCTGAGGCCTTTGTCGATCAGTATTCTTACAATACCCAAGTTGAAATGACCATTCAAGAGCTTGAAGCAACCCACCAGAACCCAACAAAGCCTTTTGTGGAATTTGTTGCAAGGTTGAGAGCAAAGGCAGCACAGATGATATATCGCCCTTCTGAGAGGGATCAAGTGCCGATAGTGGTGCAGAATCTTGAGCCTAATATGTTGCAAAAGTTAATAGTGGCTCCACTATTCACTTTCAAAAGTTTGCATGAACTGGGGGTTCAGATTGAAAGTGAGTTCAACAGAGGGATTATTCTAAGAACAAATGAACTGGTAAGGAGGGTGTTTTCCGGGAGTACCAATGCTGGCGGTAGCACTGCTCCCAAACCCACTAAAAGCAAGACAGTCGCCACAGCCGACCCTTTTGCCAAATTAAGCCTACAAACAGCCAGCCCAGCCCGAGCTCAGGGTAGAACTTTCACCCCCCTCTATATGAGCCTAACTAGCGCACTAAAAGTCCTGATGGAAAGAGGGTATCTCAAACCCCTTAATCCTCAACCTCTGCCTGACCCACTCCCTGTTGGACATAACCCCAACAAATGCTGCGTGTATCATCAACAGCGCGGTCATGGCACTGATCGTTGCTATCGCCTTCGTCATGAGGTCCAAAATCTCATTGACAACCAGACGATAGCTCCACCTCAAAACCCTAATCACCAAGTACCTTATCCACATCTCAACCTCATCCATACACTACCACCCACCTACAATCCTAGTATATACACCCCGACCCATCTACCCAAGCCTAAGGTGTTCATTCCGGACAACATGGACTTATGTATGATGAATGCACTCGAACCGCAATCATCTCAAACCCGTGAACCCATTACTTCTGAGCTGATGAAAATGATTAAAGATCTTCAGAGGACTGTGGCAGATTTAGCCTTTGGGATATTGGCTCCGTCATCAACTACATCGCATACTAGGGATTTCATGTCAAAAGGCTCCCCAACCTTGGGACGGCCTGCATTGGAAGAAGGCCAATCTTTTAGCAAAGTGGAGGCCAGTGATAAGAACAAGGTAAGGGCAAGCATTGGTCCTCATGAACACCTTCAGTGGGCTATTGAGGCTTTGAAAGCCGAGGGACTAAACAAACAGTAAGTGATTGTATTTGTTGCAAAGATTGTGGATGGCACTTTTGCCACTCAGGATGAGAGCAGTTTGAATCAAGGGGCAAGCCGGGAGAAGGGCCGTCATACCAGAAACGTTCCTTTCAGCTCTAATCCTACACTCGAAAGAGATCAGCAAATCCAGTCAGCGCCTATCAATCCCTTTACTGGTGTATCCAGCAAAACTCCACAAACCTTGAAGTACCAACCCCGAGGCCAGAGGGTCTTCAATCCCCTCTACATGACTTTGTCCAAAGCTTTCCAAATCCATATAGGACAAGGCCATCTCAAACCCCTTGAGCCTCGGCCTCTCCCGAAGTCCCTTCCTCCTTCACACAACCCGGCCAAGTATTGTGCCTTCCATCAGCAAACTGGTCATGACACTAACATGTGTTTTCGTCTTCGCCACAAAATACAAGATCTGATTGATAACAAGGTCATTGTCGCGCCAGGTCCTGTAAAGTCTATCGACACTGGATCAGTGAACTTGAGGATAATGTGACCATGTGATCGGGGGATGAACCAGTTGCCGATGGCGCTCATTTTACTCCAGATTTGGGGATGACACGCATTGTTTTGAGCATTTGTTAATGCTATTAATTTTACTTTCTGACTTGGGTATTGGGTCAGTCTTGTTGTTTTGTATTGAGTCAGTCTTTTTGTACTGAGTCAGTCGGGTCTGTCTTGTTATATCGAGTCAGTCATGTTGCGTTAGAGTCGGGTGATTTCGGGGATGTTACCTCATACATCACTATCTTGTTTTGTGTTTGTCTTTTACACCCTTTCTTTTGCGTTTGTTTCTGCCTTTGTGCCAGTTGTGCTAGAAGATTTTGAATGAAACGACAGTGCTTTTTACCTACTTTTCTGTGCCTTGAAATCATTGCATTGACCAAAGTTTTTCAAAACTTTTTGAACCTTGTAATGAAAACAAAAAAGGAGGAATTCCTCGGGATTTGCAAAAATTTGATCAATTGAGAGAAAGAGAGGCATGCTAAGCCCTTAATGAATGAGATCATGCTTGTTAATGTGAGTACTAAGAAGGATCCTGGCTTGATCTAGATTGGTTCTACACTGACTTCAGCGTGAGTGACTAGTCGCTTTCTTAAAAGATTTCAAAAAATGTTTTTGCGTGGTTCTGCGAAGACATGCGTGGAATTGATCTTGAGATTGTGTAGCATAGGATCGCTCTCAGCCTCAAGACTCAACCCCTTTTGCTTTCAAACTTTGAACTTAGATTCAGAATGTTCAATGGTCAACCACAATGTGAGGCTTGCATGGCCAGATTTGAAGAAGCCCATGGACTAGGGGCAATAAGGTCGTATGACATCAAAGGAGGCCCGCCGGGCCAGATTTGAAGCAACCCTCAAACTGGGGGCCAGAAAAGTTAGATCAAGAAGGTCAGATGTGATCAAAGGAAGCTTGCAAAGCTGAATGAGAAATAGCCCTTGAACTAGGGGCAAAAATGCCAAATGTGCTCAAAGATTTAAAAGATAGATCATTCTGCAAATCAATGAAGACTGGCAAGAAAGCCAAATTCCAGTAGCTGGAAGAAGAAAGTTTTTGCTGAAGGACAATCGAGTTCCTATCCGCAACACTAGGGGCAAATTCAGCCCCATTGGATGGACTCCTACATCATCAGCGAACAACAGCCATTCTACTGGATTCAGATGGCCTCAAGATCTTAAATCGATCAACATAGACAAAGTTAAGCTTTTTTATCCTTGAGAGGCTCGTTGGGCCGAAAACCCAGAAGGTCAACCCAGGCAAAAGTTAGAGCAAATGAAAAAGAGAAAAAAGAAGAAAAAGAACAAAAAAGAAAAAGAAAAGAAAAGATGAAAAGAAAAAAAAAAGAAAAGATGAAAAGAAAATAAAAGAAGAACAAATGAAAAGAAAAGAAAAACAAAGCTCGCAAGGTTAAAAACCCGAAAGGGCGGCCTTGGCAAAAGTTAGAGCGTAAAAGGAGAGGTTAATACCCGAGTGTACCTTTACCCGAAACTACGTCAGGCCTGATTCCCATGTTTGGGATACGTAGGCAACTTCATCTTGAAGTTCGGCCCTAATCATTTTCAGCCTGCTTGGCTCATCTATGTTGATTGGTCTATCCTTGTTCAAATCGGCTATCTTGTCCATGTGTAACTTGGCTCATCTTCATTCAAAATCGAATCATCCTATTCCGTTAGAAGATTCAGCTGTAAGATAATTCAAAGTTTAGATCTGAGATTGTGCATCTCAAGAGTAAATTCTATGTTGGTCGAGCAGTGGCCATTTGCAAAAATAGTTTTGAGAATTTTAATGAATTTGACTAATTCTCTCGAAAATTATTCCATTTTTCCAAAACTGGACCATTTCTTGGACCCAAAAAAGGAAAATTTTCAGTGTTCATAACCTGACTCGCATGATTTCAAATCAGAAAATTGAACAAGCGTGTCAATCAAACTCTCATTTTGGTCAAAATTGTTTTAGTGGAAAGCAAAAACAAAAAAAAATGGTCGAAATGATGAACTAGGGGCACAGTCGAGTCAGGTTTTCTGTCTGTTCCCCGTTGTCAGCACACTTGCTAGAAAGGGCACCATATTCACCAGAAAGGGCACAGCTGAAGCTAACAGCAAAGGGCCAAAAGCTCTCTCATCCTCCAAGCAGCGAGGTATCAAGCCAAGTGCAAAGCACGAACTGGAACTGAAGCAGGATATTCGGTTCCCTCATCTGGATGATCAAATCAAAAAATTGGCGTCTGACCCGGAATGGGGACGTAGAAAAAGCAATGTGTGAGACTAATCAATTGTATACCTGGTCGGTGAGACGTGCTGACTCATTTCAGTCAAGCTAAGCCAGGGGCATCATTAACCAATGTCAGTTGCAGATCTGCTGCACATCTAGTCGCATCATAATCCCTCTGTGGGAAGGCTCACTGTTCTGAGCGGAAGAATGATACTCTAGTAGAATACTAGGGGCAAGAGCCCACGACTTCCTGTTTATCCATCAACCATCCAGGGAAGGGATAAAAAAATAAGAGAGACTGAAGAATAGAGAGATGTGCGCTGAGAGAAAAAGTGAGGAAAGGGCTTTTTAAGAAAACAAGAGATTGAGTGCCAGAGGGATGTGCGAATCACAAATAAGAAAGGGTGGGAAACATTACCCAGAGAAGTTGTGGGCTCCCCCTGAACTGAGAGGTCTCTCGCCTTTGTAACACATCTGAGTGTTGTGTGTGTTTTTGTTTGTCTCGATTCTTGCTTTGAGTTGTTTCGAGTGTCAATAGATGTGTTTAGGTTGTTTTACCTTTGTTTTTCCTTTGTTGAGTTGTTTAGGTTGTTTTACCGCCGTTTCCTCTTTGTTGAGTCGTTTTGGCTGTGGTAAGTCGTAGGCTCAATACCCGGTTAAGAACTCATTCTCAATTTCAATTTCAATTTCAAATTCAAAAATAAAACGTTTTGTGCTCAGAGTGTTGTGTCATTCTCCACATTTGTGTAAAATAGGATTTGTTCTTTCATAAAACTACAGGGTTCAACCCAGGTCATGTGAGAACAGTAGAACAAGGACCTATTTGAAGCTATATAGGTTCCAGACTACAAAGCAAAAGAAAAAAGGGAAAATTTGGGGCATCTTAGTGTGTTTCAACTTCAGAAAGTTTCGAGATTGCACTCCGGATGTACCTCCTCAGGCCTTGTCAATGCTCCGAAGTATGAGTGTGCCTCTACCTCAAGCTCAAGATCAAGCCTGCTTCAAGCCAGAATAGCGATCAGAAGTGTTCTCCCTAAGTACATTCCCTGCTAGGGGCATCTTGGTTGTGTTTGCAATGAGTTCCTATGAGACCAACTGCGACGGTGGAAACTAGAGTTTGAATGGCTGATGCCTAGAGTGCAAGGGTTCGGGATTTCCGAGACTAAAGTCTGTTTTAAATACCTAGGGGTGTATCCCCAGCTTGAAATCTATATGGAAGCCCCATAGGTTGAGGTAGCGGGTATGCGCCTCAATTCTGGATACTGAACCAACCTAGTCTGTCACCCCGTTGGAGAATAGGGAAAGTTGTGAATATGATCGGGAAGAAAAGCGGCATCCGTGGCTTCTACATGCAGAGGTTACTCCTTGTCAGTATTTCAGAACCTTTGTATTGTGAATCGAAGGTAAGTGTTCAAAGAACACAAGGGGAGATCCCCATCAAAGTAGAGCGGTTCATCACCACTCACCCCATGAGAAACTTTCTAAAAGCCGCTTTGTCTATTTACTATAATCACATCACCTTTGTGCATCTAGCGCACAATTTCATTACAATTGTGTATTTGTGGTACAGTCTCGTATCTATCTCTTGGATCTCAGGACGCGTGAAGCGCGGCCCTGGGCGAGTTGTATCTCAGGAAGTGTGGAACACGAGCCCGAATGGTTTTTCTTGTATCTCAGGACGCGTGAAGCGCGACCCTAGGTGGTTTGTATCTCGGGACGTGTAGAACACGAGCTCGAGCGGTTTTTCTTGTATCTCAGGATGCGTGAAGCGCGGCCCTGGGCGGGTTGTATCTCAGGACGTGTGGAACACGAGCCCGAGCGATTTTTCTTGTATCTTAGATGTGTGAAGCGCGGCCCTGGGCGGGTTATATCCCAGGACGTGTGGAACACGAGCCCGAGTAATTTTTCTTGTATCTTAGGACGCATGAAGCGCGGCCCTAGGCGGGTTGTATCTCGGGACGTGTGGAACACGAGCCCGAACGGTTTTTTCTTGTATCTCAAGATGCGTGAAGCGCGGCCCTGGGCGGGTTGTATCTCGGGACATGTGGAACACGAGCCCGAGCAGTTTTTCTTGTATCTCAGGACGCGTGAAGCGCGGCCCTGTGCGGGTTATATCTCGAGACGTGTAGAACACGAGCCCGAGCAGTTTTTCTCGTATCTTAGGACGCGTGAAGCGCGTCCCTAGGCGTGTTTTATCTCGGGACGTGTGGAACACGAGCTCGAGCGATTTTTCTTGTATCTCAGGACGTGTGAAGCGCGGCCTTGGGTGTGTTTTATCTCGGGACATGTGGAACACGAGCCCGAGCGATTTTTCTTGTCTCTTAGGACGCATGAAGCGCGGCCCTGGGTGTGTTTTATCTTGGGATGCGTGATGCACGAGCCCAAGCAATTTTTCACATCTTCTCACAATTTTAGCGTGGTTAGAGTGTTCTTTTCCTCACACGATTTCAGCGTGTTTGGAATTTATCTCAAGTTACGTCGAGTGCGCCCCTGATTGTTGTTTTCGAACCTCTTCTCACGATTTCAGCGTGGTTAGAGTGTTCCTTTCCTTATACGATTTCAGCGTGTTTAGAGTTTATCTTAGGTTGCGTCGAGCGCGCTCCTGATTGGTTGTTTTCGGACCTCTTCTCACTATTTCAGCGTGGTTTTAATGTCCCCTTCCTCACACGATTTTAGTATGTTTGGGATTTGTCCTTCCTCCTCTCACGATTCCAGTGTGGTTGGAGTATGTTACCCTTTTGCATTTACTACATTATCTGTTTGATCATATCATCCTTTCTATGTTAAGCTTAGTGTGGCACGTCCGCGGTGGGACCTCGGCTACAGTTCGGACTCCCTTTGTGTCGCGGTTCTAAATCTGAACCAAAGAGTCCGAATCCGGCAAATCGTTTTGAAGAAAAACAGATTTTTGAAAAAGTAGTGCCAAACATGGACTGCTTTGCCAGATTACAGAGTCGCCACCTAAATATTTTTTTAAAAAATGGGAAATTTAGGAAACCCTGACTCGGTGCCGAAGGCCACGTGTCCGTCATCACCAAAGTGACTTGGCTCGGGAGCTTGGGTACGATCGGGGAAGGTCAGCTATGAGCACCCCCTTTCGCCCGGTCCGAAGACCGGCCTCTACTAACCGTGATATCCGTTTTTGAAAACTTTATGCGTTCTTATTCCAGTTATTAGCCTAGAATTACTATGTGATGCGCACAACACAAAAGTATAGACTAGATTGCCTAATTTGGAAATACACATTGCATATCCGTTTTGTCTTGAAAAACGTGTTGGTTTATGCTACTCGCAAGTAGGCTAAAATACGGATTTCAACGAGTTGTTCCAACTCACGCAATCCAACCTTCACCCACAGGCATTCGAACAGTTTATCATGTAAGCAATTAGCCGCATGGCAAGCATATTGTCATGGTAACATTCACACTCATGCGATATGCCAAAGCGTAAAATACTTACATCGTACTCCGTGCCAAAACAGAAGCTTATTAGAAATCCATGCATGGACCTAAGCATACTGAAATGTCTAATGCAACACATGCAAAGATGTAATCTAGGCAGGCTCGGCTATCCTAGACATGGCATGTGAAATGCTAAAACTATCACATATTCAATTTGGAATCGAAAGTACGATGCAGTTTGTATGATGTACCGAGCCCGGTGCATGTAAACAAATGCATGAATGCACACATGCATTGCATAAGGTATGCTAACTGAACATGCCCTAATCTACCATTGTAAGCAGGTAAATAAAAGGGGTAGAAAGAAATGGAGGTTGGGAGAGACATACATCCACTCACACACACTTATTACACTTTTCGCCCTCGCTCGGAGGGACCGAAATAATAATACAAATAATTAACTACGCAAGCTAATTAATTATTACAAAACTCACTAAATTAATTAGACAAATAATTAATCTAATTAAGCATTAAACCGCCTCGGGATGAGGGCCGGATGCAGCGCGTGTTCGGGATTGGCTCGGAATCGCACTGTCATGCAAGTGTGCCTCTGTTTTCCCTGCTATCCTCCTCAGAAAATTACCAAAATCCCAGGAGTGCCTCTCAGGGCACTGGGGAGTACCACCGGCTGGGGAACACCACCGGCTGAAGGATGTGGCCACCGGCACTGATTGAAGCTATCGGCTTCCAATTCACTGCCGGTCGGCACTAAAAGGTGCCGGTCGGCACTTAACACCTGCAGAACCTGCAACTCACAGCAGCAGAGGGCAAAACTTGCATGGCAATGCAATTCAAGGCATGTATGCACCAAACACACTCCCTATCATGTTATTGACTCAAGGGGGGGATGTGCCTCGATTCCCGGACCACCAATCACGCATTTCCATGCATGATGGCCCAAAGAATCAAGAGTGCAACTTTGATTTCAAATGCATGCAATGCAAACAAGCAAACAAGGGTGCCAAATCTCTATCATACTTTACTTCAAGAGGCCTAACATGCATGTCAACATGATGCAACCCTAAGCATGGCAACTAACATGCAACATGGCAATTCAATGCAAACATGTAAGTAAGCATACAAGGCAAGCATGCAAACCAATTGAAAGATGGACTTAAACATGAATTGGGCAGCTCTAAAAAAACCCAAAATCAGTAGCCACATGCTAAGTTATGAGGGCCAAACACACATGCGTACATACACATGTTAAGGTACCAATTCAAGGCATAAACAAGCGACATTCAAGCACACTTGAAGAGGCCAAACATGGGCTAAAAGCATGCATGGAAAAACTCTGAAATTCATGCAAAACATGAGGCCAAATCATGCAATAAAGCAAGCCAAATATGCAACAAATGGCCCAAGTCTTGAAACAAGCCATGAAGGCTTCAACCAAGGCCAAGTCTATCAAGCTTCACAAGCTAAAGGGACTCAAAACAGGTCACAAGTAGACCTAGACAAAGCCTAAGGAGCACCTAGATGACATCTAAGAGGCTCAAGTACAAAGGCATGCAACATGACCAAAACATGGAGTATTTAATACATACTCTCAAAGCATTAAAGAGGCATGTAAGGCAATCAAACAAACACATCATAAGACCTGAAATGGCATGTTAGATGGTTCCGAATCATTGAAAATGGTGCAAGCATGGCATGCTACACACTCATACTCTCAAGGCCAACAAGCCAAATGCAAAGGAGCTATATAATGCATGATAGGATCGACCCAAATGGCTATGGACAGAGTTAAATCATGGCAAAATAAGCACACAAGCTTCATGGATCTAGGCCTAAAACATGTTCAAAACAAAGGCATGCAACCTAGACATGTTAAGGCATCAAAGAGACATTACAAGGCAACTATGCTAAGCATGCATAAGGGACCTAAACTAACTTGAAATCATGTTATAACATGGCAATATAAGCATGAAAACAAGTCAAACATGCTTAACACACACTCAAGCATGAAGCTCCTTGGAAGCCAAAATTTGCCCTTTTCAAGGACATCAAGGAGAGGGGGTGGCCCTCTCCTTCTTGGGACTCTAAGGCATGCTCTTCACCACTGAAATCCCTCAAGATTTCAGTGGTGAAAAGATCCTAAGACCAAAGTCTCGGATTTCTCACAAAATGGCACAAAAAGTGGCCTTTTCAAGGCCTAAGGGTGGTCAAACTTGCTCAAACCACTAAGCACTCTTAATAAACAATAAAGAGGCTTAAAAAACAGAACTTTTATGTGTTGATCACTAAGCACAAAAACTGTTTTAAAGCAAGCAAAAAGAGGGTGCAAGAATGGGGTAAATAAAGCAAGTTTCTTACCCTTGAAGACCACCTTCACAAAGGTTGGAGTGGATGGGTCCTTGAGCTCAAAACCAGTCAAGAACTTCAAGAACAAGCCTTAAGGATCTCAGTTGCAAGAGGAAGGTGAGACACTAGGTGTTTATGTGCAATATTATGACAATACACACACACTAAGCTAAGGAGAAAGAGAGATATATGATAGATATAGAACTCCAAACCCTAAACCAGAGCTTCTCCTATGTCTAACCCTCTGAATTTTGTTCACCTTTTCAACCCTTGAGCCAAGAGAAGAGCCTTCTCTCTTATAGGCAACAAAGACTTACAAACTAAGTCATCCAAGGGCTCATCCTTCCATACACGTGTATGGAGGGGAAACAAGAGCTAAACAGCTGTCTGAAAATATCTCAGAAAGCAGCTGAACAGTGCTCGGCCGGCAAAAAATGTCATTTTGACAAAATTAGTGCCGACCGGCACAAAATAGTGCCGACCGGCACAATTAGTGCCGGTGGCAACTCCAGCCAGCCGGTGGCCTCTAGCCCCGCCGGTGGTGTGTAGGGATGCCTCACAAAGCATTCCCTGCCCTCCCAAGGCAAAACACAAGTGTTTGGTGCAAAACCAAACACAAACGGTCGAGTCTGGAGGTCCTGAGGCACGGCGCGCGTAGCCGAGAACTCCGGGAACTCCAAACAAACACAAACATGGATAATCACCGAGAGTGTTCCAACGGTGACGTCCAAGTCTTGAGGACGGTCAAAAACGGGGTGTCTACACTAGTCTGGTATGTGCTTCATGCATTCCCTTCTTAAAGCATGTTTTGTGTTAATGTTACGCACCTATTCCACTAAGAGTAATTGTGTTGAGGAAATCGGCGCCTTTTCTATGTAGACGTGGTCATGTTTTTGTGTCCATGCCTTTTCTAGGCAAGATGTGGTTTGGCCGGCGCCTTATTTCACTTCGTCCATTGCATCCATTGCATCGTAGTTTGTCTTGTTACATTCAGCATTTAAGATCACGATCTTTCCTCAGCAGATCATTCCTCACTTATATCATGCCATCCAATTACTTGTCAGATCATTCCTCACTTATATCATGCCATCCAATTACTTGTACTCTGTTTCTTTCTACGCATCCATGCTGGGTTGAGTTGAAACACGGTTCTGTTATGTGTAAGCATCCATGCTGGGTTGAGGCCAGTACTGAGGATGTAGGCACTTAGCCTGTGTTAGGCATCGTTAGCTCGTGCCCACTTCTTTTCTATGTTAAACGTAGTTTGATTTTGCATTGCCAATACTTTATGATATTTGTGTGGTTTTGCACCGTTTGTGGTTTGATGATTCAAATACATTGTATAACATGTGCATTGTTTCATTACATTGTTTCACTACATTGCATATCATTTGCATACTACCCCTGAACTACGCTGGTTTGATTCCTTGCAAAAGGATACGTAGGCAACCTGCGGGCGCAACCATTTGTTTCTGCATTTGCATTTTGTTTCACTCACGTCATTTCATGACTTTGAGCTCTGTCAAAGAGGGGCAACTATAGATACCCCATTTTTGACCGACCTTAAGACTCTGACGTCATCATTTGTGCATGCGACGATTGTGCATGTTTGTGCTTGTTTCGAGCGCTCGAAGTTCTCGGTTGAGTGCCTTGTCTTTGAGTCTCTTAGTGTGTTTGGTAACGTTTACGTTTTCAGTTTATATTTACAAAAATTTTATAAACTAGTTTTTGTTTATTTTTTATTTATTTTTAGAAAATTATAAACTACAAACGCGTTTGATAATTGACAAATGTTTTAGAAAATTTTAAAAATATAAAAAGAGTGAGAAATGGCAAGTGGTGGCAAGTGGCGGCGAAAGACAGTGGTGGAAAGTGGTGACGGTGGGTGGCGGGCTGGTGGTGGTGGGTGGTGGTGGTGGTGTGGTGGTGGTGGTGGCGGGGGTGATGGGGTGGGTGGGGTGGGTAGGTGGGTGACGGTGACAGGTGGTGAATGGTAGCGAGTGGGTGGGTGGTGGTGGTGGTGGCAGTGGCAGTGGCGGGTGGTGGGAGCAGGTGGGTGGCGGATGGCGGGTGGTGGCGGGTGGGTGGTGGTGGGGTGGAGGTAGATGGGGGGGGTGGTGGGCGGGTGGGTGACGGTGGCGGGTGGTAGCGAGTGGTGGTGGTGGGTGGTGGGGTGGCGGTGGGCGGTGGCGGTGGTGGTGGCGGTGGCGGCGGGTGGTGGTGGCAGATGGGTGGTGGGGTGGCGGGTGGGGTGGTTGAATAGGTGACGGTGGCGGGTGGTGGTGTGTGGTGTGGTGGTTGGATAAGTGACGTGGCGGGTGGTAGCGAGTGAGTGGTGGTGGTGGTGGTGGTGACAGTGGGTGACGGATGGGTGGTGATTGTGGGTGGGTGACGGTGGCGGAATGGTGGGTGGTAGCGGTGGGTGGTTGTGGTGGTGGTGGTGGTGGTTGGTGGCGTCGGATGTGAGTGGTGGTGGAGGTAGGTGGGGATGGGGGTGGTGGTGGGTGGTGGCGGTAGGTGACGGGTGGTGGCGGTGGTGGTGGGTGGGTGACAGTTACGGGTAGTGGGTGGTGGAGTGGGTGGTGGTGGTGGTAGGTGGGTGCGAATGGGTAATGGGTGATGTGGTGGTGGTGGTGGTAGGTGGTGGTAGGTGTGGGTGGCTGGTGGTGGGGCTGTGTGGGTGGGTGGCAAGTGGCTAGTGGTGATGATGGGTGGCAGGTGGTGGATAGTGATGGCAAGTGGGTGGTGAGTGGTGGTGGCAAGTAGGTGGCGAGTGGTGGTGGCGGGTGGTGGGTGTGGGGGTGGTGGTGGTGGTGGTGGTGGTGGTGACGAGGGGTGGGTGGTGGTGGCGAGTGGGTGGCAGGTGAGTGGTAGTGGCTGGTGGTGGTGGTGGGTGGTGGTGGCAGGTGGGGTGGTGAGTGGTGGTGGCGGAAGACGGTAGTGAAAAATGGTGGGGAGTGGTGGTTAGTGTTGGGTGGTAAAAAAAAAAAAAAACTGAAAACTCAAATGGAAACACACTTTTTGTGTTTTCATTTTTTGGCCAAATTTATAAACTGAGACCACTGATTTATAAATCAAAAATTTTACCAAACAAGTTTTTATTTGAGTTTTTTTAAAATTTTTGTAAATATAAACAGAAAACTGAAAACGTAAGTGTTACCAAACGGCACTTAATGTTCATCATGATTTTTTTTAAATAAAAAATTATAATTAATAGTGCCCCTTTAACTTAATATCTTGACTCCGTCACTGGTATCAAGAGCAAGCCACAAAAAATCATTCTGATAAGAAATAATTGAGATAAATATTAAGAAAAGTCACCTATATAAATATATAACAGAGAGAGAACTTACTGCCAGCTAATTTTCTTGCTGATGTTATTGGTTGGAGTATGATGAACATCAACATTATGAACCAGAAGAAGAAGAAGATGCTATAAAATTTTGAAGAAGAGGCTTTGCTCAACATTTTGAGAGAGAGAGAGAGAGAGAGAGAGAGAGAGAGAGAGGAATTGGAGAGAAATAGAAGCACCCAATGATAATGGGTGTAAAGTGAACTTTATATAGAATCATTTACTATACATACTAAAGAAATAGATATAAATACGTATATATTTATTTTCACAAGTAGGAGAACTACAAGACGAAGACTTGGAGAACTCTCAAGAATCTGACAAATTCTGTAACGTGAAAAACACTTGCACGGCGTTTACAAGAAAGAAAAGTCTATTTAGAACCAAAAAGGGAAGAAAAAATATGTATATATATAATCATAAAAAGATAAAAAAATCTCATAATTTAATTCTTATAACAAAATAAATTTTTAATTTTATCAATTTAAATCTTAATCTTTTAATTAATTTTCAATTTAAGTTATTTACATATTTCTATTGAGTGATGTAGACTATATATATATATTTTAATCATTAAGCTCAATATTGTGAAAGATTCGATTTTGTATACAAGACATACTGTGTAGGACCTACCTCTACTAAAAAGAGGCATAGGGTAATCTTATAAGGCTTGTTTTGATAAATTAGTTAAAAGTTATTTATTTATTTATTTTTTTGAAAGAAACGTGTAAAAAATAAAAAATAAATAATATGATACAAAATAAATTAAAAGTTAAAAATTAAAAAAAAAACTTTTAACTAAGTCGCCAAAATAGGCCTAAATATCTATCGAAGTTTATTCTACTCCAAATTAATTTATTGACCCAAGAATTAAAAGTTATGGAAACCAAAGTACCGTAGAAGTTGGGTCAAGGTGATATGATATGACCAAGTCATATTCTCACATTATTAATCTATCGAAGTTTATTATACTCCAAATCAATTTATGCAATTTATGCAAGCATCATAGAGTCTATTGACCCAAGGATTAAAAGTTATGGAAACCAAAGCACCGTAGGTCAAGGTGACATGATATGACCAAGTCAATATTCTCAAATTATTAGGCGATCTTTACATGGGAAATTTTACTTCCTTCCTTAAAATATTAATTTTTTATTATCTCAATTCTTTTTAAAAAAATAAAAATTAAAATAATATAAATTTCTTATTTTGTCAACCTCTTAAATTCATTAACAATACCAAAAATATAAGGAAAAATTGGATTTTGGTGTCTAAGATCCCTCAACCTTATTTTAGGTTGTAAAATACCTAATTTATCCTTCTTTATAACATACGTTTGTTTGGATTTTGGCAAACTGAATATTCTATTGCTGTTTTTTAAAAGATTTTATGGGAGTCGACTTCACAGTGGAGATTTCGTAGGAATTTTGTAAGTGTTGCAGTGGACTTGACGATGGAGATTGCTATGATCATGTAGGTGTTGCAGTGGTGTTGATTGTTTTTATTTTGGTTTTCAATGAAGTTGAATCAAGTATGTTTTCGATAGAGATTCCATATGGATTTCGATTTTTGATTTGATTTGTATGTAAGGATTCCGATTTCATATTAGTTTTTTGAGTGTATTTTGAATTAGGTTTTTGTTTTCAGTTTTGATCAATTTAAGAGAAAGGCTAGCTTAGTGAACTTATTTATGATTTTTGGAGTTGATTTTTCATTCTCTATTATTGATCAATCTTAGAGAGAGGCCAACTTGATAGAGTTGATTTTGATTTTTGGAGTTCATTTTTCATTCTCTGTTTTTTTTTTTTTTTTTTTTTTTTTTATCAATTTCAAATAGAGTCGACAGTAGAGTTGATTTTGATTTTTAGAGTTCATTTTTCGTTTTCTGTTTTTCATCAACATGCTTATCAATGATAAGTTTTGTTATCTATTTTTTCAAACCAGAGAAATTTATTTAAACCAGAGATAAGTGTAAATTTCTTATCATTTTTTGTTCTCTAAGTTTTGTTCTCTATTTTTTCTGCACTTTTGTTCGTAGTCCAGAGAAAATTGTAAGTTTGTTATTATAATCCAACGAAAATCACAAAGAAAATTATAACTTCATATGGACATATTATTATAAGTTTTTAATGTAGATAAAATCATAGAGAAAAATGTAAGTTTGTAGTTCAGTGAAAACCACAGAGAAAATTTTTAGTTTGTAGTTCATTGAAAATCACATAAAAAATTGTAATTTGTTATGTACAAGTTATTATAAGTTTGTTATTTTTTATTTTTAATCTTCTCAATTGAATGTTTTGTGAGCATAACAGATCTTCTCTATGAATTTCTCTGAGTTTGTGTAAAATAGTTAGCATTTTTGTCTTTTGATGTTAATGTGTTTTTATTTTTGTGATCTTGAAAGTGAATATAAGTTCTTAAATTTCTCTAGACTCTTATTTGTAATTCAGAGAAAATTATAAGTCTGTTATTATATATATATATATATATGGATTGGGGATTTAATTGAATATTTTGAGATTAAATTTGAATGTTTCATTTCTCAACAAAAGTTATTTTTTGTGTTTTTTCTTTCAGTTTAGATGCACAGCGCAGCGCAGCGTTGTTGCTATGCAAATATGGGAATGATACTATTGTGATTAATGTTTCATAGAAATTGAATTTTGAGGAATTGGTTGGCATTTTGTGTAAAACATGGGAGAATTTGAAACCTGAGACGATCTATATTTCATATTCTATTGTATGCTATCCGAATTGTATGGTTCGAAATAATATTGATTTTCTGAATATGTTGAGAGTTGTTTGTGCACGTGGTGTTGATATAGTTGATATTTCAGTTGTTAGATGTAGTACTTCTGATCAAGATGATGAAGTGGGGTCTAATTGGATAGATGTTGTGCATGGTAAATGTGATAGGCTTGTGGATATTGAAAGGAATTCACTCTCTAAGTTTTGTTCTCACCAAGAGAAGGTGTTATTGTCAGCTGGTTGGCGAAATAATATTAGAAATGTTGGACAAAAGTTTGAGGGCGGTGTGGTTGAGTTCCATACTGTTTTGTGCAAGTATGCTATTGAGGTTGGCTTTCAATTTACGTATGTTAAAAATGACAAGCTGAGGGTTATGGCAGAATATGCATATAAAGAATCAAGAGGATGTATGTGACGTGTACATACTTCAGTTGAAAAAACAAATGGGTTCTTTTACATAAGAACTTTGAACAATGAATATACGTGTGGTGTGGTGATTCATACTAGTAAACATGGTAGGATGACTTCCAACTTAGTTTCTGGGCTGATACTTAAAGAGGTAAGTGCGAAACCTTTAACTCTCCCAGTGGATGTTGTCAAAGAAATGAAAGACAAGTATGGGGTCTCAATCAGTTATAACTGTGGTTGGTTGGGGGTTGAAAAAGCAAAAGATAGTACATATAGGGATTCTTGTTTGTTATTCGATCAATTACAGTGGTATTTTGATGAGACATAGAAGAACAATCCAAGTAGTCGTTTTAAGTTAGATTTTGAAAATAACTAGCTTTTCAAAAGAGTGTTTGTGGCTTTTCATGCATGCATTGCTAGTTTCAAATATTGTGGGTCATTGTTGTTTCTTAATGGAACATTTTTGAAGGGACGATACAAAGGAGCTATGCTTACTACGATGGGAAAAGATGGGAATGAAGGTAATTTTAAATATATTTAATTTTCTCTAAGTATGTGAGTTTTCTATACATGTTAGAATTGAGTGAATTTTCTATTTTTTGTGGTTATGATTTGTGAATTTTTTGACAGTTTGAATTTTCTCTTGGGTGGCCACTGTGTGAATTTTCTCTAGAGGTAACCACTATATGAATTTTCTCTGGATTTGGTCACTGTGTGAATTTTCTCTGGATGTGGGCACTGTGTGAATTTTCTCTAGATGTTGGCACTATGTGAATTTTTTATGGATGTTGCCACTATGTGAATTTTCTCTGGATATTGCCACTGTGTGAATTTTCTCTGGATGTTGGCACTATGTGAATTTCCTCTGGATTTGGTCACTATGTGAATTTTCTCTGGATGTTGCCACTATGTGAATTTTCTCTGGATGTTGCCACTATGTGAATTTTCTCTGGATTTTGGCCCTTGTGTAAAGTTTCTTCGGATTTTGGTAGTGTGAATTTTCTCTGGTTGTTTATTGTTCCAATTTTCTTTGCATGTGTATATCTAATATGATTGTTCCTATTTATTTTGTAGGGTTTTTTCCTATAGCTTTTGTGTCACGCCCCCCAAAATAATACAATAAAGATAACTCATATGCGGAATAAATATGAGAAATAATATACTTTCATATATCAGAGTTCACTGTTTAACAACCAGTTAAATGCCATGTAGGCTTACATGTTTCCAAGTCATTGCTTGGTTACACAAATTTAGTCTCGCTCATTACATCTTAAGCCATTGGCTTTACAAATAACAAACATACACACATAAAGCATAATTAAGAAGCTCTTGCTTCCCAAAACTCCATCCACGCTATTGCCTTGGAGGAAGCATCTCACCTGTACCTGAAAATGGTATTCCCATATAGGGTGAGCCAATAGCCCAGTAGAAATAATCTAACACAATTTATGAAGTTTAGCAAAGGTATAAATACGACGTACATAAACAATACCGATCCTGAAACATCCACAAGACCTGCATATCCATATGCCACTAAGACCAACCTTATTCCATTTTCCTTTAATTTCATTTCCAGTTCATAGATGCTACTCAATTCATGAGTTAAATTCGTTATCTTTCAACAATCAAAATGAGACTACAACTCATTGATTTTCCAAATTATGCAAAACTCACATAAACACTTCAAACCTGCCATTTTACGGATATTTCGTCCAAAGGAATCGGCACCCATTTATATATAAAATTTCAGGTCTTTCACCCAAGACACTCTGGCCAACTTACTTTAAATAGAGTCCATCCCCTTTCTCCTCCCAAACAAATATACATATGCAATGTATTTATAAACATAATCACATATGGAGTACATCCCATTTCTCCTCCCAATAAACATACATATCTATAACATGGTCATATTCAATGACACCAACAATGGATTAGCATTAAATTGCCTAACCCTTATGTAATTTCTACAACAATCATAGCTATCCTTCACCGATAGCCCAATGCAATTTCTGAAGAGATGTTCAATATCAAAATAAATAGTTTATTCAAAGCTTCCATAGGTGAGATAATACATATCCAATATCATCATTTATAATCACAACCTTCCAATTTCACGTTTTTAATGTTAATCCCAATTATTTATGCAAAATAATAATTTAATCAAAATTAGGGCAAAATTCCCTTTTCACCAAATATCAATCCAAAAATCAAAATCAATTATTTTGGCACAACATGGTCTTATATTCAAGCCTCATACTCGTTTACCTCATATTCATCAAAACCCCTCTTTTCATTTCACACCCAAATCCTAGATTTGTCCAAACCACAACCAAATCTCATCATCTATACACAATAGCAAATAACTAAGCTAAAACTCATATTAGAGTGTAGAAAATCCCTACCTCAAGTTTGAAGAAGAAATGAGTTGAAACCCTAAAATCAACGATGCCTAAACTCGATCTCCACCGCACACAACGTAGCCCTCGCCTAGATAACCAACTTTGATGAAGGACTTGGATCTAAATCCCAATGGATTTGGAGAAATCAAAGATCTTGTGAGGTTTTTGGTAGGAAATGTAGAGAGAAGGGAGAGGAAATGTTTTTTTTAGAGAGAGAGATATATACAAAAAGTGACATTCAATCAGCCCAAAGAGAGAAGAAAAGGAAAAATTCCGGATCTACCTAACTTCCCGCACCTCCAGCCGCACCTGCCTTTTTAGCAGTGTGCTTCAGCCCCCTGCCCTGTTTTCCGCACGTGTGGCCTCATTCCCCGCACTTGCGGCCCTCTCTCGCACTCCAGACCGACCGAGCGAACAAGTAACTTCAAATACGTTTTGTATTTTTGTTTTGAGGGGCGCTACCCCTCAACCCTACCAAGGGGCACTGCCCCCTGGACCCCTGCGAGCTAACTGGGCAGCTCGACCCCTGCCAGGGCGCTGCCCTTGGACCCGCCAAGGGGTGCTGCCTCCAAGACCCCCGCGAGCTGACCGGGCAGCTCGACCCCCGACCGGCCCAGTTGAAGTGGCAAAACATGAAAGAATGATCGAAACCGGGATCGCTACATTTTGTCATTGTTAATGCTGAGAATAAAGACAATTGGAGTTGGTTCCTTGAACATTTATGTGAATTATTGGGATCGGAGAGGGTGATAAGTTTCATATCAGATCAACATTGTGATATTATGAAAGAAATTGCTAGGTTTTTCCCTAATTGCTATCATGGATTTTGTCTTGAAGATCTAAAGAGAAATTTGAGGGATAGGTTATCATGTGGAAACACAAATTTGGTTAGGGAGACGATCGTGTCCAAGTTTTCAGAATGTGCATATGCGCCAACAAATGCATCATTCTATTTCAAGTTAAATAAATTAAAAAATGAGGGAGAAGACATTGTGAGTGTTTTCTTGAGAAGTTTACCATATAAAATTTGAAGTGATACATATTTCGAGGGGAAACCTTATGACAAAATGTATTTGAATGTTGATGATTCATTCAATTTATGGATACGAGAAGCCTGACGCTTGCCAATAACAAATTTGGTGGACATGATACGGTTGCAAATCATGAATATGAGATCTAATAGGAGGCTACTTTCTAGTAAATGGAATAAAGTTCTCTGTCCTCGTATGGATAGTGTGTTGGAGAAGGCTTTCATGGATGGGAGGACGTAGAATGTGAGTTTATCATCTGATAATGTGTTTGAAGTGCATTGTTTTCCTTCGGTTATGGTTGATCTTGGGTTGAGAACTTGTTCATGTCGAAAATGGAAAATAAATGGGTATCTATGTCAACATGTTGTTGCTGCAATTTTTAGGAGTAGAAATAATTTGAATTCATTTGTTGAACCATTTTTTCATGTTGATATGTATCGTCAAACATACTCGTTTTTTATTGGCCCAGTTCCAACTGTTGAAAAACCTGTGTCTAGCATTGATGAAGCTATGATTTTACCTCTATTGAGTTAGAGACCAGCCAGAAGGGCAAAGAAGAACAGAATTGTTTTTATTGGAGAGTTTCAAAGGGTGATGAAATATAGTCGATGTGAGAGTATTGATCGCCCTAATAAGAGGACATGCAAGGAACCTTTATTAAATAGTTGAGAATAATAGATTTTATAGATTGAATAATACGTTTGAGGATATTAGAGGAAATTATGTTGCATTTTTCGATGTTGGCTAACAGAGAGAAATTTGTATGGGTATGGATATTATTACAAAAATAATATGTCTATTATGTGTTGTGTTTAGTATTTTCTCTGAAATTTTTTTCTGTAATTTTTGGATCAATGCACTTATGTTTTTGAAACATACTTTGGGCAGTGTGTTTATAATACCAGTCAAATTAATCCAGAGCAATTTGCCAGTAGTAGAGAAAATTACTTTGTATATTGTTTTTTTGAAATGTACTTTTGGACAATGTGTGTATAATACCAATCAAATTCATCCAGAGAAATTTTCTAATAGCAGAGAAAATTACTTTGTGTATCGTTGTAGACACCCCATTTTTGACCAACCTTAAGACCCAGACATCGTTGATTGAGCGCTCGGTGATTGCGCATGTTGTGCTCATTTCGAGGTTTCCCGAGTTCTTGGCTGAGAGCCTCGCCTCCGGACCTCGGGACCCTTTGTACTTTGACTCGGTCTGCTGACCAAGTCTTGTTTTCTCTTCCCAGAGGGAGGGAGAGGTCTTGTAGACCATCCCTCAGTGGTCGTAGGCTACTTTTCATGTTCGTAGGCCACTGTTCCCATTTGGAGGCTAGTTTCCGGTTTTCGTAGCCGTCGGCCGTGCGCCTCGGCTCGGGACCGCTTAACATTCTCTGTTTGGCACAGTTTTTGGAACACACCTTGTTTCCTCTGTCTAAAGGGACACTGTGGTCCGAGAGACCACTTTTGTGGTCATACGCCACTTTTGATGCTTGGCAGCTGGTTTTTGGGGCTCCCGGTCGCGCGTCTTGCCTCCCGAATCCCCGTTTTGCATCCGTTTTGGTTTGTCTTGGGTACAAACCTTACTTTCCTTGTTTGGGAAGTGGTACAATGGTGGGAGATCAGCTTTTATCCTTGGAGACCATTCTTCTCCCCGCCAGCCAATTTTCTGGTCAGGAAACTGGTTTTCTTGGTCTTTGGGCCACATTTACTGGTCTCCCACCCCACCATTGGCTTGATTTCAATGTGGAGACCACCATTTGCACCTGCCGACCACCTTTTTTCTGGGAGACCACTTTGAGTGGTCGGCCGACAACTAAAAGTAGCAGGCCGACCACCTTTTCTGGTCGGCAGCTTTCCTCCTGTTTTGTCAGACTGTGTGGATGCCAGCTGTGCCAGTTGGAGGGCACAGACTGTATGCTCCATACACGTGTATGGAGGGATTCAATCCATGTTTAGCTTCTCCAAGAAGCTTGAACCTTTTGTTTTTTCTATAAGAGAGGCTCTCCCTCTCCATTCCAGGGGTTCTGAATTTTTGCCTAAGGCACAAGTGTATATCTCCATCTATATCTCTCTATTTGGTGCCAAAAGTATGTGTTATTCTTCACCTTTACACCACAACTCTTAACCATACACCCTACCATTGAGCTGAGGTTCTTGGAGGACCTTTTTAGAGGTTGAAAAGTTGGTTTTTGGCTGAGAAACTTGCTGGTTTTGCTGAGCTTCAAGGGTAACCTCTTTTTCTCCCTTTTAAGCTTTGTTTTGGTCACTCTCTTAGCCATACTTGCATGCTTATTTGAGCTTTGTTTTCAACTAAAAAAGGCTTCATATTTAAGTGTTTTTAATGTTTGTTTAAGGCCCTTTTGGTGTTGAGGGTCTTCTACCCTCTTGCATGCCTCATTTGGCCTTGTTTTGTGCCATGCCATAGGGCCTTTGAGCTAGTCCTTGCTTGGCCTTTTAGCCACTGAAATCCAGTGGATTTTCAGTGGTTGGCATGTGGTTTTGAGGTCCTAAATCAGAGAGGGGTGACCCTCTCTCTTTTTGTCTTGTTTACTTGCATTTTTGGCCTATTAAAGGAGCATACATTTTCATACTTTCAAGGCTTGGTTCAGAAACTTTTTGGTGACTTTTAGGACCTGCCTAGACTCTGTCCATGGTTGGTTTGGTTGCCCTTGGCATGCTTCTCATATGTGTAGTGCGTTCCCATTTATGGCTCATCAAGATAGCATGTCAATCTAGCATGTTTTAGCTCCATTTCAGTGGGTTTTTGGTCATCATTTGGCATGTCATGGCTCTGTTTTTGGCTGGTTTGGTAGCCTCTCACATGCTTCATATGCTTGTAGTGTAAATCATGTTTACTAGCTTAGAATGCATGATGTTTTGGCCCACTATCCTAGCACATTTTGGCTTTGCTCCAACATGGTTTTGTTCATATTTTGGGCCGCCTTAGCTCTGTTTTGAGGCCTCTTGGTCGAATGATGCTTGCCATGCATGCTTGTTGTGTAATAGCCTTCACTAGCTTTGAGTTTTGAAGTCTCTTGCATGCTTAACTTGAGATATTTGCATGTTTTGGCATCATTGGGAATGTTATTTCAGAGCATATAGGGCTGCTATACTTCCATATTTTCTACTCTTTAAGTGCTCTTTAGAGTTATGCTTTTATGCCCTATTTGTGAGCCATTGCATGAGCCCCGTTTTTGTGCCTTTCAAAGCCATCATCCCAACTCATTTTGCTACTGTTTTGGCCTACATAAGGTCTGTTTGGGGTTGGTTTGGTCATTTGAGCTTCGCCTTGCACGCCTCTAGTGTAATATGATTCACTAGCTTTCGATACTTGAGCCTTTCAACATGCATTGCGTGAGTTGTTTGCATGATTTGAAGTCATTTTGTATGCCATTTCAGTGCTGGAACATATGCCCTTGCACTTCATGTTTCATCCTTTCAATGCATTTGGAAAGTTGTGCTTTGTGCCTTAAGCTTGGTCCATTGCATTGTACATGCTTGCATGTGTTTTGTGTGCCTTAGTTTCATCATCTATGGCCACTGATTTGAATATGGCTGAGGCTTATTCATTTTGGTTTAACTCCATTCCGCATCGAGTATGCCATGTAGTTCATAACATTGAAGTATGCCATGTTATCGCATGATTGATCATTGCATTGTGTCTGCCATTTTCATCGCATTGTGTATGTTAGTTTCCATGTACATTGTATGTCACACCCCAAACCCGCCCCTAAAAGTTTGGGCATGACCCATTCAGAAACAGACATATAACCTGGTATATATAACATATGGGGCCTTGCTGGAAGCACAAAACATTAAAAGTATACTGATACAAACAAACTCCATTTAGCTACTTCTAATATGCCAGGATCTCATACATCACATGCATCATAATAGGCAGATAAGGTCCAAAAATATCCCTTAACAGTATTTATACACAAACACATATACAGACCCAACCCTATAATCGGGCATGCACAAAACCATTGAAGTTATGTACATTCAACCTTAGATGGCAAACCAAAAGTAAGCCAATCATCTTAACAGACTCCACAAAATAAGTGGCCTCGTATAGTGCCTGGACACACGAAGGTTGACAAAAGAAACCGGGCGTCATGGGCTAGGATTGACTACCTGGTTGGTTACCTACAGAAACAGACATAACAGAGAGTGAGCCGGGCTTAGTGAATAGTAATACATAAATAAAACAATGCTTAACTTGAACATAATATTAAAGCGTATGAAAATGCAGAGTTCACATAGTTAGCCTGATTCTGTATTCATTTCATAATGGCCTTAGGCCCAGTCTTGAACATAAAAGCTTGAAACATCACATCTTAAATCATAATGGCTTGAAGCCCTTGAATAGAGTGGCATAATGCCCTTGAAACACATGGCATGAAAGCCCTTGAAACGTGTGGCATGAAAGCCCTTGAAACATACGGCATGACAGCCCTTGAAACATGTGGCATGAAAGCCCTTGAAACATATGGCATTAAAGCCCTTGAAACATGTGGCATGAAAGCCCTTGGTACAAAGAACTTGTAACATACGTGAACTTGTAACAGACTTAAACTTGTAACATACATAAACTTGTATCAACATAAACTTGTAACATACATAAGCTTGTAACAGACTTAAACTTGTAACATACATGAACTAGTAACATGCGTAAACTTGTAACATACGTGAACTTGTAACATATTTGAACCACGGTATTATTACCCCAGGGTAAGGGCCTTGCGCTAAGGATACCTTAAATACCTTTATATAAATGAACAATCATTCAGTGATTCAAAACGTAACATGTTAGGAAATAGGGCATTTCTTGTCATATCATGTTATTATCGTACGCTTAACAAAGATAGAAATAATTCACATTCTCATGAGGGTTACATAAACAGGTTAAACTTTTGCCCTTATGTCGTGGTTTCTGAATAATTTCCCATTCACGCGAATACACATAGCTTTCCAATTATTCTGATTCATCAAAGGTGTCTACCCTTGATAACCTGTAACTGTCTCATATTTACTCAAAATCCGTTCTTCAAGAATGAACATAATTTCTCTTTATTCTTTAAGAAACGGCGTAGTTCACTTGATCTATTAATTAGTAGCACATAGAGGCATACACCTTTGTTTGATCGTTCGTCTATGTTAACATAGTTGACTTGTAATTAACAAAGTACTAATGGTAATCGTTACACCAGTCATATGAGCTAACTTAGTTAACTTAAGTCTAATAGGACATTCCTAATAAGTATTAACAAAAGGTAAGCATGTTGTACAGATTGAATGATATCAGAGATATGTGAATACCATGACTCCATAGTGCTTATACGTTCCCTTGGTTCGTCATGAATTACTATAGATATCTTGCACATAACGTTAGTATTATTTGTCAACAATAAATAAAATGTATTGCGCAATAATGCCTTTAGATTTTCCAATTAACATACTTGCAAGGAATAGTATGGTAACAATAAGAATCATTAACGATCATTGAATGTACGTCTACCGTACTACTACTCATAGTGGTAGGTCTCTGATAGCGGTGAAACGACGTCCTCATCTTGACCTACAAACATAATGCACATAGCAGATTATGAGAATAAAATCAATCTCTTTTTATTCCTCACTCCATAATTATGATGGTTCTAGACTCATTATTCCTCCATAGGTTATAATCCATGCCTCATAAAATAGGAGGAATCGATAGGAGAAAGGTTCAGGCGAAGAAACAGTACAAATTCAGTAAACAGAAAGTGAACAGTCGTCACTAATTTGGGCATAACTATTTTTGTACTTAGAACTTTGGAGTGAGACCACCACCATTGGAAACTAGACTTCCGGTGCTTGATTTTAGGCTCAAGAATCACTCAAAACGGAGTCTGGATGCAAAAGATATGCTTGTTCAAAGTTACTCAGCATAAGCTGAAACAGGGGTGGCCGCTCGTGCGCCCACTTTGGCCGCTCGTGCGCCCCAATTCCGCTCGAGCGGAAGAAGCCGACTGCTCGAGCGCCCAAAAACAGAATGAAAACCTATTTTTTTCCCTCTTCTCCGCACGTGCGGCCATGGCCTCCGCACGTGCGGCCTGGGCCCTGTTTGACAGTCTGAAATTCATACCAAATCCCCTTTTTGATGGGCATCAACAAGGTCCAAAATAGATCTTTTAATTACTAAAACATGCTTCAAAGATCATGTAATTAGGAGGTACAAACACATAACAATCTAGATATGAACTAGATCTTTACATCACAACCCATAAACAAAACTTGAATCTTGCATGATCTAAATACATACATATAGTCATCTCACACATAAGTGTAATCAAGCATGGAGGATAAAAAATAAGACATGATTTCTTTTACATGATTCCAATTAACACCATTAACTCCATAATGAGAATACCTCCTCAATTCTACAAGTAACAAACACACATACATACACTAACTTGCATGATTACCCAAGAAGTTCTTACCACATCCAAGAGGAGTGAATTAAAATAAATTCTACATGCCTTGAGCTTCAAAAATCTACAAACCCTCCTAATTTTGACCCAAAGCTCTTCCTTGTTGAACTTTCCCTTTCCTTCTTTTTCTTATTCTCTTCTCCTCTCCCAGGAGATATTTTCGAATTGCATCTCCCCAAAGTCAAGTGTTAAAGGCATGGATATAAAGATATACATAATAGGTGAATAAGACAAAACTCATTCGTTTAATCATCCCAAATTGAAATTTCACGGAAACGCTTATTATTACTTAAAAATTATGCCGATCGCAAATTTAAAATCAATTTCAGATAATTAAGTCTCTAAGGCTTCCAATTTCTGATTCAAACATTATAATGGTGATAGATACTTTTCTTATTCAACAGATATGAACCTATATTCATAGGATCCACTTAATCAAACTTAATTTCATACGAAATTTCACAATAGGCATATAAATACACAGAATAAGGGACAAAAAGCATACCAGAAAGTATGTACGAGGGTCGGGTTATTACATTGTATATGCTAGTGTCATGAGCATCGTGTACGCCATATAGTTTATAGCATTGTGTATGCTAGTTGCATGTTTGCATGTTCATCCCCTGCATGTTCGCATGTCTAAGTTGTATTGCATTAGGTTGCATACTTGAAGTCACATCATGCATGCCATGTTTGTTACATTGTGTTTGGAATAGGAGTTAGTCCAAACACGGAAAACGAGGGATGTTTCATACTTAAAGTGATGAAACGTTCCTTAATTCCCGGTCGTCGACACTCTTGACTATACATGACGGAGTTCTAGGCTTTAGGTGTTTGTATGTGCATTCATTCGATATTGAATTGCGCAATCCGGCCCCTCGGCCATCATGCATCGAGATGCGTGATTGGTGGTCCGAGGGTCGAGGCCTACACTCCCTTGAGCTTATGTAATGATGGGGAGGGTGGTCGCGCATACACGTGTTGCAAATACTTTGCTATGCCCCTTTCTTGCCCTCTGTTGCAGAGAACCAGAAACCAGCAGCAAAAACTGGTCGGCCGACTAGATAAAGTGGCTGGCCGACCACTTTTTCTGGTTTTCACCACAAAAAGTGGTCGGCAGATGGTCTCCAAGGCCAATATCTGGTCGGCAGCATCTCTATAGATTCCCAAGGTGGAGTTTCATTTCTCTGGAGCTTGGTGCAAGTTTCTGAGATCAATTGCAAGCAGAGACAAATTGGGACGTCGCGAGAGATTTCCAAACAAAGCGACTCGAGCATGCATGCATCCTTTGTCATCCAAAGCAGAGCTGAGGCAGCCTACATCATATAGTTTACATGCTTATCCAATTGCTAACTTAGTTAATTTGTTAATTAGTTAGAGTTATGTAATAATTAGCTCTAGCTTGTTATTCCTTCTGTTGTGTAATAACTAGTTTAATTAGATTAGCTTAGACTAGCTAGTTGGTTCTGTATTATTCATTCGGACCCTCCGTCGAGAGGGCCAACTATTGTAATAAGCGTGCGTGTGTGTGATGCATGTCTTCCAACCCCACGTCTTTCTCCCTTTTATTTACCAACTTATGATGGTTAGTCTTAGGGAATGTTAATTAGCATCCTTATGTTCGCATGTTTGCATCCATTCATCTGTCTTGCATGCACCGGGCTCGGCGCATCATACTAACTGCATTGTATTTCAATTCCTAGTTGAATACATGATATCTGTAGCATCTCATATGCCATCTTAGAATAGCCGAGCCTATCTTAGTCGCATTTTGCATGTGTTGCATTAGGTATTCTTAACATAGCTAGGATCATGCATTGATTTCTAACATAGCTTTTGTTTTGGCTCGGAGTACTCGGTAAGTGTTTATGCTTTAGCATCCTTGCATGTGTGTGAGTGACTGCCATGATAACATGCTTGCCATGAGGCTATTTGCTTACGTGATTAACTGCCTGAATGCCCGTAGGTGAAGGTTGGCTTACTTGAATTGGGACAATTCATTGAAATCTGCATTTTAGCCTACTTGCGAGTAGCAAACTTCAAACCATTTTCCAAACAAACGGATATGCAATGCTTTGTTCCAAATTAGGCGATCTAGTCTATACTTGTTATGCTGTGTGCATTACGTAGTAATTCTAGGCTAATAAACCGGAATAAGAACGCATGTGTTTTCAAAAACAAGATATCATATTTAGTAGTGGCCGATCTTTGATCGGGCGAGCGGGGGTGCTCATTGCATGACCTTCCCCAATCGTACCCAAGTTCCCGAGCCGAGGCAACTTTGGTGATGACAGACACGTGGCCTTAGGCACGAGTCAGGGTTTCTTAAATTCCCCCAAAATAAAATATTTAGGTGGCGACTCTGTATCTGGCAAAGCAGTCCATGTTTGACACTTCTTTCTAAAAATCAGTTTTTCAAAACGATTTGCTGGATTTGGACTCTTTGGTGATTTATCAATCTTGCATTGCACTTTGTGAGATTAGATTCAGAACCGTGACATTTGAGTCCGAACTGTAGTAAGCCCAATGAACAAAACGGGATTTTCCCCGAGACGTTCGAGGACGTCTACAGTTTCTGGCGACTCTGCTGGGGAGTTAGAGAACTTGACTCGAACTTATGATATCTTGTTTTGACTACACTTATGTGTTTCTTTGCATTGCATGTGCAGTGGTGCGCCTAGGACACAGTGTTTGCCGTCTGCTATTCCTGAACGGTTTGTCGGAGGCTCGCTTTGAGAAGTGTGCCATAAGGCTGACCGGTTACGGGCTCTGCCACGATGGGAACACAAACCCCGATTTTTACCGGGGCACCCTTTTTGACCATTCGACCTAGTGCATATTCGGAATCCATAGTGACCATCCCAAATTAGGACAGGTTGCTTACCTGATTATAGGTTGTTTGAAACCGCTGCGTGCGTAGTAAAACTCTAGCTCCTGACAAAATAGGACAGGGAAACCCTATCCCAACATAGGGGTGTTTTGGTTCTCGCTTGCTTGCTATGTGCTTTTAGAGTGTGTCTCTACAAGAATGCATGTATCAATTAGCAAGTCTGGGTATCAGGCCTGTGGGCATCAGTATCAGTATTTGGGAATCGGTTATATCCGCGGATATCATATTCAAATTTGGGGCAGTAATTTGGGAACAGTACATTCAGCTTACAAACGCCAACTGTATGTTGTCATGCCGACTGTGTGTTGTGTTTATTTAAGCCGTTATGCTGTCCGTTTTTCGGGTTGTTTATTTCCTTATTATGCTTTATTTATCTTTTTGCTAGGGTAGTTTAGCACAATTGCTTCTGACCAAGCAAATATTCCCCAAGCACTTTGGACTAGAGGTCGCATACTCCATTGATCTGAGGATCTGGTAGATGGACAACCAGTGTTCTATTCTTTACCCCCGGTTGCCAGACGGAGGTCAAGAAGGCGCAGTGTATTGTTACAGCGGTTGTCAGATCAGTGGTCTACCCCATCAGTGGACAGTCGGGCCGAGGTCTCAATTTTTACCACGGGAGCAGATATACCAGTAGTTCAGCTAGATTAGGGCAGTATGGCAGGGATGGAGGAAATGATGCGTCAACTCCAAGAAAGTATGAGAACCATGCAGCAGGACGTTGCCTGTTAAGCAGAGTTCGCCAAACATCAGGTCGAGGTCATGGCTCAACAGGCAGAGTTAATTGCCAGGCTACAACAGCAAACCGGAGCATCTGCTTCACACCAAGCTCTTCCCCCGCCAAGAGTGCCAATACTCGGGGAGGCAACTAATGTCCAGGAAGATACGGACATTCCAACAGGGCCGGCTCTGCCCCCGATCCTACTCCAGCTATCCAAAGCACAAATCAACCTACCGGATTCTCCCTTCGAGTTCGAAGTGGACCCCACAGCATTAAAAGTGAGCAAGCTTGAAAAACTGTTCAAGAAGTCTCAAGGTGTGAAGTCCATTCTAGATATTGAGGATGGGTACACCGACTCGGCCGTGACGCTGCCAGACTGTTTTAAGATGCCACATATTGACTGCTTTGACGGATCTGGGGATCCCATGGTGCATTTGCGGCTGTTTTTGGACATACTAAGACCGATGGGCCTCACCAGGTTACAGAAGCTTTCTTTGTTCGGCCGGACCTTGTCAGGTGTAGCGGCCATTTGGTATGCGAAATTGGAAGATTCCGTCAAGAGGAGTTGGGAGGAGATGGCCGAGGCCTTCATAGCACAATACTCCTATAATACGCAGATTGAGATTACAACCCGTGATCTTGAGTCGACTAGGCAGGAGCCAAAGGAGAGTTTCTCCGATTTTGTAACTCGCTAGAGGGCCAAGGCCTCAATGATGACTATTAGGCCGACTGACAAAGATTAAATACGGATGGTTGTGCGCAACCTCCAGCCTAAGCTTATGTAGAAGATAATCGTCCTCCCTCTCCCCACTTTTGCAGATCTACATGAAATTGGGGCACAGATTGAGGACACCTTGAAGCAGGGTCTAATTGATAGTGACAGAGAGCAGCCCAGGAGGACCTTCAATCGCAACGTGAATGCAGGCGCAAGCAGTGTTGCAACTGCCAGAGCCTCAGAAGTAAGCATGGTCACCACCACCCACCCAAGAACCCTTACAGCTACACCATTCATCGGTGCGTCTGGAAGTAACTCACAAACAACCAAGTACCAACCTCGAGGCCAAAGAACCTTCACTCCATTATACATGCCCCTGTCCAAAGCTCTGGGGGTTTTAATTAAGAAAGGGCACTTGAAGCCCGTGGAGCCGTGGCCATTGCCAGAAACACTTCCCTCCTTCCATAACCCAGCCAAATACTGTGTCTTTCACCAACAGCATTGTCACGATACCGACCATTACTTTAGATTGTGTCATGAGATAAAAGATCTCATTGACAACCGGGTGATTGTGCCGCCAGAGAAACCCAATGTCATAACCAACCCTCTCCCACCACATAACCAAGCTCCACCTCCCAAACGCATCAACTTAATCCAGACTGGGGTTGTGTCATACGACCCTAGCATATATATCACTCCTTCTCACCTACCCAAGCCGGAGGTGTTCATTCTTGACAGCACCGACTTGTGCATGTTGGACATCTCCCAAAGCTAACCTAAACCAATGGTTGTGATTGTCGAATGTAGAACGGGGATGATTTCGGAAGAAAGTGGGGTTGTTGATTCAGGGTCTGAGGAATTTGGGAGCTGTGTTGAGAAGGTATATAATCCGAGTGATTACATTACGTCAACAGGCCAGGTTAGACCGAATGTGGAATTATCGGTGAAAACAGAGATTTGTGTAGTACGGGGGGACGGACTTGATCAGAGGATAGATGACTTAGCAGCTCTGGAAGGGGACATTGCTAACCTTCTATTTTTCAATGAACAAGACTCAGGAGACATGACAATCAACTGGTTTGATTTTGATGGGTCAGCAGAGGTTACAGGGTGGCTTGACGACCAACCAGATGTTGTCGAAGAATCTCAGCCAGAACAGGGCCTGTTAGGGACAAGGACATTAGCTGTGGCCAGAAGGGCCGGGAATCAGAATGCATCGCCGGAGAGCGCCGGTGCTAAGAATTTCGCTTGGGATTTGGGCATTTTGAATACAAGAAATGTTGAGTAGCAGGCTGCACTGACGCAGTTAGAATGGAAAGGGATCGAAGATTCTGAGAGAGCCAGGAAGGCCAAAGCTCCTGTGGGGATTGAACGTGCTGTGTGCACAAGAACAGAGCGTGCTGCGAGGACAGGAACGCAAGGTGCTGTGGGCACAGGAATGATTGTGACGGAGCCAGACAGGTGTCTGTCGGTTGCCGATGGCATATGGTGGGAAGACGATGACCTATGTCTTGCCCACACCGATGAAGACTGGGGGAGTAACCAGCCAGACGATACCTGGTATATTGGCAAAGTTGGCCATGTGACTAGGAGCGGGCGATATTTCAAACCCCTACACCTAGATCAACCAGAGGCGTCCGGAAAGAACAAGGAGGCGGAGAAGCAAAAAGAAAAGCTACTCGAAGAAGAGGCTGTGCTGAACTAGTTGAAAAAGATACAGGCAGACATCTCCATCTGGAGGCTGCTTATGGCTTCATGAGTTCATAGACAAGCTGTCCTATCAGCAATGGACAAGGCCAAACTCTCAATAGACACCACGCCAAAGCAGTTAGTAGGGTTGGTTTTTTCGAGATGAGGTTCCTCGACGTTGACCTTTTCTGACAAGGAACTGCCGCCTGAGGGTGCAAACCATAACAGACCACTCTACATCTCTGTGGAATGTAGAAACAAATGGATACCGGTGGTTCTTGTCGACACTGGATCCGCTATTAATGTGTGCCCGTCAAGGACGACATATGCAATCGGGTTAAAGCCCGCGGACTTCGTGCCAACAACCCAGGTGATAAAGGCGTATGATAACACCAGCAGAGAGGTGATGGGGACTGTGAAAATTCAGACTCAGGTTGGTCCAAGACAACATGAGATTGACTTTTATGTCTTAGACGTTCCCGCAACCTTTAATTTACTCCTGGGGTGGCCGTGGCCGCACCAGGTGAAGGCGATCTCTTCCACCCTGCGTTAGATGTTGAAATACCCTCACGGGAAGGGGGTGGCTATAGTTTTTGGGAATTCGTCAATCCATTCGCCGCCAGAAGTGTCTACACTGGTTTTGGAAATCGAGCATGGCACGAAGGATGTGTTCCTATTAGGTTTTATCCTAGCCGAGGCCCGGGTCATACAGAACATCTTAGCTATTGATGAAGGGTTGTATATTAGCGCTCAGTTAGTATACCTCATGAACAAACTCTAGCACATCCTTGGGATGGGACTAGGAAGAAGTGGCCGGAAGGGCATTGCAATATCGGCCGAAGTGCCGCACAACCCACATACCTTTGGTTTGGGTTATCTGCCCACCAAAGAGGACTGGGTGAGGAAAGGCAAGGAGATGGCTGGGAGAGCCAGAGCAAAGCAGGCAGGGAAACCTTATGAGTTAATGCAACGACCCATCCAGGGTACCCTAAACAGACGCTTTGTCCGGGAGGGGGAGGATTTTTCATTTTGCGGCTTCCCAGAGCCATGGTTGAACGCAGAGAAGCGTCGCTTGCCAGGGTTTGAGATCTTCTTTGACCTACAGTTATCCGAGGATGATGTTGCCAAGGAGCAGACAGACCTATCAGCTGAAGTTGAGCAGTGTGGGAAAGTGGATTCTGAGAACACCGAGATTAAAATGGGGGTCGCACTGGCTTGTCTACTTTCAGATCCTCCGATCGTACAGAAGTGCTTGGGGGATAACTTCTCAGTGTCCATGATCGGGAATGAAACGGCTGCGAGCCCACCTTCAAACATCTTGGATGCATCCATCGCACCCTCCCTTATATGGCAGTATGAGGAGGGATTTTTATCAAGCAGCACCGGGTCAGGTAATGAGCCGAAATCTGATTCCACCGAGTTTGTGGAGTCGGAATCAAGTTCCAGCTCGTCTGAGTCTGAGTCCGGTATTCCTGGGGGTGACAAGCCGGATGCCACAGCCCTGTCTAGGTCGTCTTTTTCTTTCTCTTTTGAGTCTGTTGTAACAGAGGAATCGGACGATTTGGATGTGATTAATGAGAATGGAATGGCTGTGGTTTCTGAGTACTTTTCTGTGCCTTTGATTTATTGTATTAATCAGGACTTTCAAAATTTTGATGAAAATGACGAGGAAGAAATTCCTCCGGTTTTACAACGATTAATTGATCAAGAGCAGGTGAGATTTGTTAAACCCTTGGTTGATGAAATCACTACAGTTAATGTTGGTACTGAGAAGGACCCACGACTGGTCCAGATCGGGTCCACGTTGTCTTCGGAGGAGCGCGAGCGCTTAGTCACTTTATTAAAAGATTTCAAAGATGTTTTCCCGTGGTCTTACGAAGACATGCCTGGAATCGATCCTGAGATTGTACAGCACCGGATCCCTTTTAACCCAGAGGCCCGACCCATTAAACAGAAACTCAGAAGGATCCGCCCGGACTGGGCTCTCAAGATTAAAGAAGAGGTCACCAAGCAAATTGACGTAGGGTTCCTGCTGGTATCTGAGTACCCAACTTGGCTAGCCAACATAGTTCCGGTGCCGAAGAAGCATGGCAAGATTCGGGTATGTGTGGATTTCAGGGATTTGAACAAAGCTAGTCCGAAGGACGACTTTCCCCTACCACACATTGATGAATTAGTGGATTTCACCGCTGGGCATGCGCTGCTTTCGTTCATGGATGGATTCTCATGCTACAATAAGATATTGATAGCACTCGAAAATCGGGAGAAGACTGCTTTCACCACTCCGTGGGGGACATATTGTTATAGGGTGATGTCATTTGGGTTGAAGAATGCTATAGCTACATATCAATGGGCTGCGACCATGATATTGCAGGACATGATCCACAAAGAGGTTAAGGTGTACGTAGACGACATGATTGTCAAGTCCAAAAAAAGAGGGGCCACTATACCGCCTTGCAAAAGTTCTTCCAAAGGATCAGAGAATTTCGGTTGCGGCTGAATCCTCAGAAATGTACATTCGGGGTTACAGCAGGGAAGATGTTAGGGTTCTTAATTACACAAAGAGGTATCGAAGTCGACCCTTCCAAAATCAAGGCCATCTTAGAAATGCCACCACCAAGGACTGAAAAGGAGGTGCGAGGCTTTCTGGGTAAAGTGCAATTTGTAAGACGGTTTATCTCAAAATTAACTTTGACTTGTGAACCACTTTTTGGTCTCCTGAAGAAAGGAAAGAAGTTCCAATGGGACGGCCGATGCCAAACTACTTTTGAACAGATCAAGCAATATCTACAGAACCCACTCGTGTTGTCACCGCCTGAGTTGGGGAAGCCGTTGATTTTGTATCTTTCAGTGATTGAAACTACGATGGGCTGCATGCTTGCGCAAGAGTCCGAGGACAAAGTGGAAAAAGCTATCTACTATCTGAGCAAGAAGATGCTGGAGTATGAGACCCGTTACACTCTATTGGAGAAAGCTTGTCTGGCCTTGGTATGGGCTACCAGGAAGCTACGGCACTACCTGTTAGCTCACTCTGTAATGTTGGTTTCAAGATTAGATCCCATCAAATATCTCTTCAAGAAACCGGCACTTACGGGTAGGCTAGCTCGTTGGTTCCTTCTGCTTTCCGAATTCGATCTGAAGTATGTGACTCGCAAGTTAGTAAAGGGGAGAGCGATAGCAAAGTTCCTAGCCGATCACCCGGTGGAAGGGGATGAAGCAGTTGAGTACTTATTCCTGGACGAGGCCATTCTGCATGTCGAAGAAGAATTTTGGACGATGTACTTTGACGAAACGTCAAACCAATACGGGTATGGGACAGGGGTGTTGCTGATAGCACCCGACAATTCCCGTATCCCTCTAGCATTCAAACTCCAGTTCAAAGTCTTGAACAATGAGGCAGAGTATGAGACGTGTATTGCTGGACTAGAAGCAGCTCTGGAACTAGGGGCAAAACGGTTGGACGTCATCGGGGACTCGAACCTTGTTGTATCTCAAGCTAAAGGAGATTGGAAAGTCAAAGAAAAAAAAGATGAGAATCTACCACCAGACCCTGGACTTGCTGATTCCTCGGTTCGAGAAGCTGAATTTTGCTCATCTGTTAAGAGAGAACAACAGGTTCGCAGATTCACTAGCAACTCTATCTTCTATGATAGACATCCCTTTTGGAGTCCGGATGCATCCGATCATCATCGAACAGAAATTTACGCCGGCCTACAAGCTGATTGCTGCCATAGATGGGGTACAAGATGAGAACCCCTGGTATTACGATATCTGGAATTTCTTGGAGAAAGAAGCATATCCACCAGGGGCAAATGCCAAAGACAAGAGGGCAATTAGAAGAATGACTGCTCAGTTCATCGTCTGCGGGGGAAAACTGTATAAGAGAGGTCATCTTGGGATGCATAAGCTATGTGTTGATGCTGAAGAATCGAAGCACCTGATGGAGGCCATCCATGGAGGAGAGTGCGGAGCGCACATGAACGGGGTGATGCTAGCACGAAAGATCCTCAGACAGGGTTACTACTGGTCCACCATGGAGGAAGATTGTATCGGCTTTGTTCGGCGATGACACAAATGTTAGATCCATGCAAACTGCATGAACATCCCGCCGTTGAAGCTGTACAATATGACTTCGCCATGGCCATTTTCAGTTTGGGGAATCAATGTGATCGGGGCTGTCACTCCGAAAGGGTCAAATGGGCATGAGTTCATTCTGGTCGCGATAGACTATTTCACGAAGTGGGTTGAGGCCCAATCTTATGCAGTGTTGAAGGCTTCATATGTTGCGAAGTTCATCAGGAACAACATCATCTGTCGCTATGGGGTCCCGAACGAGATCATTTCAAATAACGGTTCCCACTTCAAGAAGAAAGTGATTGACTTGTTGGAAAAATACAACGTGGCTTTTCATAAGTCATCCACACATCGACCGTAGACCAACGGAGCAGTTGAAGCCACCAACAAGGATATCAAACACATTCTACAGAAGATGGTGGAAACCTACCGGGACTAGCCAGATAAGCTGCCATTTGCTCTATGGGGCTACCAGACTTCAATTAGAACTTCTACTAGAGCGACTCTGTATTCATTGGTTTATGGGATAGAGGCCGTTCTTCCTATCGAAATTGAGGTTCCGTCACTGCGAGTACTGGCTGAGTATCAGATAGCTGAGGCAGATTGGCAGCAGAGCAGATTCGAAGAATTCATGCTGTTTGATGAGAGAAGACTGAAAGCACTGTACAATGTTCAGGGTTATCAGCGCAGAATTGCCAGGGCTTTCAACAAGAAGATCAAGTCCAGGAATTTGAAAGAAGGAGATTTGGTGCTCAAAGACAACTGAGCTCCCGTCCACGACCCTAGGGGCAAGTTCAGACCCAATTGGACTGGCCTTTACATCATTAGGTCTATCTAGTCGGGCAGAGTTGTCGTTTTGATGGATCTAGATGGCCTAGAGTTCTCACAACCGAACAACATGGACAAGTTGAAGAAATACTACCCCTGAGTGGCTCGCTAGGCCGAAAACCCGAAAGGGCGACCTAGGCAAAAGTTAGAGCACAAAAAATTTGAAATTATAAAAACTGAGCTCGCAAGGTTGAAAACCCGCAAAGGGCGGCCTTGGCAAAAGTTAGAGCGTAAAAGGTGAGGGTTAATACACGAGTGAACCTGAGCTGAACTACGTAAGGCTTGATTCCCATCTTTGGGATACATAGACAACTTCATCCTGAAGTCCAGCCATAAACATTTCCCCGATCAACTTTGTCCATGTGATCATATTTGATCATCTTTGTCTGTTCCGCATTCAAGAGCTTTGGTTGTGATCTCCGGTACAGCGCTATTCAGACTAGGAGCAACTTTCCAGTTGTTGGGATCCGGGAGTGTACATCTCAGTGACAGATCTCAGGCGTGTCCAGTTCTGATCCATATCGAAAATGGTTTTGGAAAGTTTTAATAAAAGTTGACTTTGCTCAAATTAATCTTTTTACAACTTAGACCATTTTTGGACCAAACGGGAAATTTTCAGTACCCACAACCTTCAATTTTATTGATTTCAATACAGAGTTCTCCTACTCTTGAATACAAAATTGAAGTTGCTTTTTTATTACACTCATAAAGAAAACTTGAAAGTTCTGATTGAAGCAAATAAATCAGGGGCATAGTCAGATGTTACCGCGTCTCCTCCCAGAGCTGGTCGAAGTCTCTGATGCCAAGCTGGGCCCAATCTGTGCCTCTTCATTGAGCCAATCTATGCACTCATCAGAAAGGGTGTAACTGAAAGTGAGAGCGGGGGCCAGAAGCTCTCTCATCCTCCATGTCGTGGCATACCGAGCTAGTTGTGTGCCTCGGACCGGAAATGCAGCTGGGTACTTTATTCCCTTCTGCCGGGCAAATCTGATCATGGTCGAACTGGCGCTGGAATCGGAAAGGAAAGTAGAACACGCAGTGTGTCAGGCCAATCAACTGAATCCCGGTCTGCCAGGACATGCTGTAGCCCATTGCCGGTAGATTAAGCCAAGGACAACGCCAAGCAATACGGTCTGCGGACAAACTGCACATCCAGTCGAACCACCATCCCTCATCAAGGGCATTGACCAGACGTCGCTGGAAGAAGTAGCCGCGAGTTGAGTATGCTAGGCATGAGTCCACAACCTGCAATTTGTCCATTAACCACACCTGAGGAAGGATGAAAAACGAGAGAATAAAGAATAGAGAGGTGTACGTTGAGAGAAAAGTGAGAAAAGGGTTTTGTGAGAAAAACCGAGCCTGAGGGCCGAGTGATGCGAGCAATATACGTGAGGAAGGGTGGGAACATTACCTGCAGCAGTAGTGGACTCCCCGCAAATCTGGTCGTTTCCTGGCGATGGAAAGCATCCAAGCCCATCAATGTCTCGGCCAATGTCATGGCAATACAGCTTTTGCCCTCTTTCAAGCCTTGGGCAACTTCGATCAAACGAACGCTAGGCCCACTGAAGCCTAGGGCAAGCAAGAAGTCTGATAGCATGCACAAATAGAGTGCATGTCGCCGAAAGCCCTGCCAATGATGGTCACCGCGGTCACCAACATTGGAAAAACGATGAATCAAGCTGAGGATGTCCAATTCTCCGTCGCAGATCAAAGACCGAGCGTCGTGCAAAGTGAGCCCACACACTCGTCCTAAGGCTTGGGCGTGGCTGAAGCGAAGCTAGGGCAAGATTTCTTCATTGCACTCGGATTCCATCAAAGCTTGGAAGGCCTCGAAGGTAGGACACATCTCTTGCCCGCCAAAACTAAAGACATGTGTTACCGGGTTCCAAAACCTTGCCGCGGGATGGAGAAACAGAAGGTGCAGCAGAGTGCGACTCAGCGTGAATAGTGCATTTATGCCGAAGCCTCGGAAGTTTAACTTTTTCGAGCCGTCTAAGGTAGCAATCCAAGTTGTAAGATTTTGGATAAGAAATGCCTTCATTTTGATGTAAAACTGAGATGGAATGAGAGAACCACGAAGCTGGGACTTTTATGGAGGATAAGGCATTGTTTGGAGGACAAGTGTCAAAAATCTGGAGGTCACCATGCCAACTGGTCAGCCGGCCACTTTTTCTGGTCGGCCAGCCACTTTTTCTGGTCGGCCGACCACATAACTGGTCTACTGGGCAAAAAACTGGTCGGCCAGCCACTTTTGGTGGTCGGTCATGGAGAAAAACTGGTTTTTGGCCTTTTCCTAGTCTCTAGAAGAGAGCTCCTAGCCTTTCCATGTGTTGGGAGTGTTGAAGGTCTGAGTTTACCTCTGTTTCGGATGCATTCCGTCGCCCCGTTTGTCCGAAATGCATTTGCTTATCGAGTTGTTAAGTTTTGCTTATCGAGTTGTTAAGTTTTATCGAGTTGTCGAGTTTTGTTCATCGAATTGTTGCTCTTTGTTTATCAACATTGTCGAAATTTGCTTATCGAGTTATAAACTTGCTGAGGTTTTGTTGTTTCTTAGTAAGTTAAGCTGTTTAGTTTTCTTTGTTGGCTCATTACCTGACTTGGCAATGTACAATACTCGATTTCCATTCAATCTCATTTTTGTACAAAAATGATGCGATACGATGCTAAGAATGCAAAAATACAACACTTTTTTAACAAAAAGCTGTTTCATTCCATCATAGCTTCTTTTTACAACATTTTACAACAGGGTACAAGTTGTAAAGAAAAATAAAACTGCCTAAAGCTGATGTGCTACAACTACTAGTAAAAAAAAAAAAGGAAAATAAAGTAGGAACATCTGCATCAATGCTCTCAAGCTTAAGACTGGAAGGCCCTCTTCGTCCTCTTCGGCAGAGAAGCCCCTACACTACCTCCATCAGCACCACCATCCGAATCGGAGCTGCCATCCTCGGAATCCTCCCCGGCATCACCTCCACTCTTAGAGCCAGAACTAGAGTCATCCTCTCTGCCTGTGGATGTCTCCGACTGAGGATGCGCAGACTCCTCCTCCTCGCTGGACTCCTCGTCATCTCTGATAGGTGCTCTATGCCTGCCTCGACTGCGGGTCGAATCCCCTCTCCCAGCCCCTCGAGAAGGCCTGGATGGCCCGGTCTGTAGTGGTGGGACCTGAAAAAGAGAGAGGTAGTTTGAATACATCAGCCAAAGTATGTACATCAGATGTAGATGCAAGAATGCTACATAAAGTGTGTGCATGCAGATACAGTATGTGAATATGGCGTGTCAGATGTGCTCTACACATGCAGACAACCAATGTAGTGAAATGTTCGATTTCAGTATGTCATCAGAAGTATCAAGGAAATTGAAAAGTACCGACACGCCAGAGGCAAACAGCAGTGTCTCCCTCCGAAGGACCATGCTCTCGAGTGAGGTCACAACTCCGAGTAACCCCTCAGTATACTCCCCGGGAGGCTGCACACATAAGTTCAAGTCATCAGTGAATGAATGAATGTCTAAATATCTTAATGATAAATGAAGACTGTGAAGCATACCGGTGGTGAGTCAGGGTCACTGACGTATCAGTGATCCAGACGCGGAGGCTCTAGCTGGATCTGGTATGGTGTCCCATACTCCCAACCTGTCAGCTCGGTCAGAAGATCTGGCCACCCAGCATACTGGAAAGTCGAGGGCATCCATCCGGCCCCACCTCTCGATGTGCTGGCTCTGCTGGTTGAGGGAATGTCTCTAGCTCGGGCGCGACTCGGGAAGGCACGTCGGCAGCCCTCCTCCTGGGGGCACGGACATCTGACAAAGGAGGCATCAAGTATGTACGGCGGTAGGTCGCGTACTCTCCCTCCTCCAACAACAAAACTGCATCAATACCCAACATGAGCTCCTCGACCTCCCCGAGAGTGAGTCTCTCAGTGGATCGCATGTCCTCTGGAGGTGTTGAGGGGATACCCTGATCAGGGTTGCCCATTGTCTGACGCATAAAGCGATCCCCTAGAAACCAGGCCCTGTCAACTGGCCCCTCAAATAAAGTCCTGTATCGAGATGCGGCCCACGCCCCAGGGAATCGAAACCGGGCATCTCCTGACAAGGGTGCCTAGGCTGCCAAGTGATCTGCGGATAACAAGTGCATAAACTGATTAGATGTCGTAAATATACAAGATGAACCAAAGCTGAAAACATGACGAACTGAGCGTTTTGGGATTATCTCTGTCGGCCGTACAGTATTGAAGAACTGTCGGAGATAGGGCAAAGTCTCCCGAGTCCTCGGCTGACACCGACCCTCAAATCTGCGAGAGTATGGGATCTCAAGAGGTACCTCCACCTCGAGCTCAGGGACTAATGTCGGAAAGTAGGCATAAACCCATAGTTGTGAAAAAAAAAACAAGACAGTGGCTGTCAGAATATAGAATGTACAGAAAATACAAAATGCTTAGTGCAAAATGCGAATATAGAATGTACAGAAAATACAGAATGCTGAATGCAGAATGTAGGATACAGAATGAAATGTGTGCCGTGTGTGCAGTGTACAGATAATGAAAAGCGGAAATGTATATCAAGAGGGCAGAATGTACCTCCTAGGCTCTCCAGTAGCCACCTACTATGTTCCCCTGCCTGCGGGAGGTCGCGCTCGTATAACAGTAAAGGGTAGCGAGGCTAGCGCCACCCCAATCATACTGGCTGACCTGTGATAGGTCTACCAAAGCATTGAGCAAATAAAGTCCAACTGTGTTCCCCTTGTCGGAGAATAGAGTGGTCCCGAGGAGGAACATCAAGAATCCCCGAGCATACTACTGTACGGCCTCAATGGTCGTGGGCATAGTCCTCCTGAACCGCTCGAAGAACCAGGTGTACCTGACTTTACCTGATGATTTGTCTATTGGCGGGTGGGCTCCCAGCAGATAAATCCAAGCCGCCTCCCACTCGCCCATGTCTGTGTCATAGGGGACTAGTCGGTCGGCCACGTCAAGGCCCGTCAACATAGAGAAATCAAATGGGGTCATCGTCATGTCCCCAGTAGCTGAAAAGTGGAATGAGTTGGTGGTGTCCCACCATCTCTCTACAAGTGCCCCCATGAGGGTCCTACTCGCCGGATAACGTGATATCCCCGCGCAGAAAGGTCCAAATCCTGCCTCATCCACGATGTGACGTACAACATCTGGGAGCTCCGTATACCACTCCCTAGCAAGGATCGATCCATAACCCCGGGTGAAACGAGAAGATACCTGCATTCAGAATGAATAGATGTATTCAGTTTCAAAATAAAAAGTATGAGCTGCGTGCAAATTAAATCAAATACTATGGTGTGAACCGTGTGTTCAATATGAACTGCGTGCAAAATTAAACCAAATACTGTGTTATGAACTGTGCGTTCAGTGTGAGCTGCGTGTTCAAAATGAAGTGAATGAGCTGTGTGTTCACAAATGAAAATGTGTGAGCTGCGTGTTCAGAATTGAAATGTGTGAGCGGCGTGTTAAAAAATGAAGTGAATGAGCTGCGTGCCCGAAAATGAGCTTCATGCCCGAAAATGAGCTGCGTGCCCAAAAATGATCTGTGTGCCCGAAAATGAGCTGTGTGCCCGAAAAATAAGCTGCGTGCCCAAAGAATAAGTCGTGTGCCCGGAAAACGAGCTGTGTGCCCGAAAATGTGCCGTGTGCCTGAGACAAACTGTGCGGTTAGAATGAACCATGTGTTCAGAGTAAGCTGCGTGCCAAATGAACAGAATATTGTGTCGTGAGCTGCATGCCAAATGAACAGAATACTGTGTTAAGAGCTGCGTGCTAAAGGAACAGAGCATTGTTATGTACGAGCTGTGTGCCAAATGGACCGGATGTTGTATATATAAATGTGTTCAGAACAAGTAGATATAATACACAGCGAGAACATGAAGTGTGCAAGAAATGCAAAAATACATTGTAGAGAATATAAAAGGGAAATACGTACCTCTCACGCCTAGTGAGATAGATGAGACTCTGGCTCCCGTAGGAATAGGTCTGCGGGTGCTCGCCGCTCGAAGTTGGTAAAGTGATAGAAGGTGGTAGGAGATAGGACGTGCTCCTGAGGGTGGTACCTCTCCGGGTCGAAAGGCCGAATCCTCGGAGGCAATGACATGATGTCTGGCTCGTCCTCGGCATGTGGAGAACCTCCGTCGTGATGAAAGTGATCCGCCATCCGAAGAAATCTGCAAAAATGAGCAAAAATGAGCAAAATGAGCCAAAATTGCAAAAAGTCAACAAAAGTCAACTCTCGGGAAAGGAAAAAGTCAACAAAAGTCAACTCCCGAGAAAATGTGCCAAACTTCGAGACAAACATACTTCAAGTGTTGAAAATGGAGAAAGAAGCCCCGAAAACAAATTTTAATTGGTTCAAAACAAAGAGAATCGAAAGTTTTCGCGAAACAACTTCGTGCGGGGCATTGGAAAACGCGTATAAAGTGCAGATCTAAGAGAGAAAAGGGTCTAGGAAGCAAGAGGAGCTGATTTCAGCCTTGGAGGTGTGAGCAAAAGTGATTTGGATAAGTGAACTTAAAGATCCAGCCTTAAAAGACCAAATTGCCCCGAATTTCTGTAAACTGGTCGGCCACTAGCCTAGGTGGTCGGCCATCCTCCTGGATGGTCTCCAAGGTCCCTTTGTTCTTCCTGTGTATTTTGGTGATGATTGGAGTCCTCGGCTCTCGAGAAAGTACAAGAAAAGTGCACTTTTCAGCACGAAAAATCTCCGCGGGAACTTCAATTCAAGTCTTCGATGCGTGGCTCATCGTTACTCGCCAAGAGCAACGTGTATCCTTTTTTAGTACGTTGCGACCCCTCCGAGAGGTAAATCGGAGGTCGCGTTTGAGTTGCTCTCTTTAAGGCTTGTACTTCTTTACTCAGCATTTTGTTTCAAACATGCTTTTGAAATTGCACTTGTCCTGCATTGTTATGCACACTACTTGCATTGTTGTGCACGTTTCACTGGCATTGTCATGCACCCATACTTTACTTGCGTCGTCACGCATGTTTCACTTGCAGTACAATGCACTTTTCCATCGACACCATACGTATCCGTGTTTGATATAGCGTTGAACACGTGTCGCTAACTATATTGTACCTGTTAAGTTTCTTTCTTTTGCATGCACGATATTGTATGTACGGTTCATTTGAAGCTGGTGCGACCAGACGAACCAGACGGTATTGTATTCTCCGTGTGAGACGTAACGAGGATTGTATAATTCTCTTACATCCTTCTGCATGTGATGTAGTTTGATCTGTATTCGCTTGCTTAAATTGTTGCATTTATTGTGTATATTTGCTTCATTACAGCTTTCTTTGCATGATCATAAGTTATGTTTGGCTTTGTGCATGTCTTTTGCATTTTGCCCCTGCCTGCGGGCACATCTCTTTGATTATCTCGCATGTTTGTCTAAGTCTTCGGCCTTGTCAAAAATGGGTTGTCTCTGGGCTTTGACATTCACTCCCGTCAGTTATGACTTTCGAGTTCTGTCAAAGAGGGGCAACTGTAGACACCCCGTTTTTAACCGACCTTAAGTCTCAGACGTCATCGATTGAGTGCTCGGTGATTGCGCATGTTGTGCTCATTTCGAGGTTTCCTGAGTTCTTGGCTGAGAGCCTCGCCTCCGGACCTTGGGACCCTTTGTACTTTGACTCGGTCTACGGACCAAGTCTTGTTTTCTCTTCCCAGAGGGAGGGAGAGGTCTTGTAGACCATCTCTCAGTGGTCGTAGGCTACTTTTCGTGGTCGTAGGCTACTGTTTCCATTTGGAGGCTAGTTTCCGATTTTCGGAGCCGTCGGCCGTGCGCCTCGGCTCGGGACTGCTTAACATTCTCCGTTTGGCACGGTTTTTGGCACACACCTTGTTTCCTCTGTCTAGAGAGACATTGTGGTCCGGGAGACCACTTTTGTGGTCGTACGCCACTTTTGATGCTCGGTAGCTGGTTTTCGGGGCTCCCGGCCACGCGTCTTGCCTCCCGAATCCCCGTCTTGCATCCGTTTTGGTTTGTCTTGGGTACAAACCTTACTTTCCTTGTTTGGGAAGTGGTACAAGGGTGGGAGACCAGCTTTTATCCTTGGAGACCACTTTTCTCCCCGCCAGTCAATTTTCTGGTCGGGAAACTAGTTTTCTTGGTCTTTGGGCCACCATTGGCTTGATTTCAGTATGGAGACCACCATTTGCACCTGCCGACCACCTTTTTATCTGGGAGACCACTTTGAGTGGTCGGCCGACCACTAAAAGTAGCAGGCCAACCACCTTTTATGGTCGGCAGCTTTCCTCCTGTTTTGTTAGACTATGTGGATGCCAGCTGTACCAGCTGGAGGTCACAGACTGTATCCTCTATACACGTGTATGGAGGGATTGCATCCATGTTTAGCTTCTCCAAGAAGCTTGAACCTTTTGTTTTTTTCTATAAGAGAGGCTCTCCCTCTCCATTCCAGGGGTTCTGAATTTTTGCCTAAGGCACAAGTGTATATCTCCCTCTATATCTCTCTATTTGGTGCCCAAAGTGTGTGTTATTCTTCACCTTTACACCACAACTCTTAACCATACACCCTACCATTGAGCTGAGGTTCTTGGAGGACCTTTTTAGAGGTTGAAAGCTGATTTTTGGCTGAGAAACTTGCTGGTTTTGCTGAGCTTCAAGGGTAACCTCTTTTTCTCCCTTTTAAGCTTTGTTTTGGTCACTCTCTTAGCCATACTTGCATGCTTATTTGAGCTTTGTTTTCAACTAAAAAAGGCTTCATATTTAAGTGTTTTTAATGTTTGTTTAAGGCCCTTTTGGTGTTGAGGGTCTTCTACCCTCTTGCATGCCTCATTTGGCCTTGTTTTGTGCCATGCCATAGGGCCTTTGAGCTAGTCCTCGCTTGGCCTTTTAGCCACTGAAATCCAGTGGATTTTCAGTGGTTGGCATGTGGTTTTGAGGTCCTAAATCAGAGAGGGGTGACCCTCTCTCTTTTTGTCTTGTTTACTTGCATTTTTGGCCTATGAAAGGAGCATACATTTTCATACTTTCAAGGCTTGGTTCAGGAAATTTTTCGTGACTTTTAGGACCTGCCTAGACTCTGTCCATGGTTGGTTTGGTCGCCCTTGGCATGCTTCTCATATGTGTAGTGCGTTCCCATTTATGGCTCATCAAGATAACATGTCAATCTAGCATGTTTTAGCTCCATTTCAGTGGATTTTTGGTCATCATTTGGTATGTCATGGCTCTGTTTTTGGCTGGTTTGGTAACCTCTCACATGCTTCATATGCTTGTAGTGTAAATCATGTTTACTAGCTTAGAATGCATGATGTTTTGGCCCACTATCCTAGCACATTTTGGCTTTGCTCCAACATGGTTTTGTTCATATTTTGGGCTGCCTTAGCTCTGTTTTGAGGCCTCTTGGTCGAATGATGCTTGCCATGCATGCTTGTTGTGTAATAGCCTTGGCTAGCTTTGAGTTTTGAAGTCTCTTGTATGCTTAACTTGAGATATTTGCATGTTTTGGCATCATTGGGAATGTTATTTTAGAGCATATAGGGCTGCTATACTTCCATATTTTCTACTCTTTAAGTGCTCTTTAGAGTTATGTTTTTATGCCCTTTCAAAGCCATCATCCGAACTCATTTTGCTACTGTTTTGGCCTGCATAGGGTCTGTTTGGGGTTGGTTTGGTCATTTGAGCTTCGCTTTGCACACCTCTAGTGTAATATGCTTCACTAGCTTTCGATACTCGAGCCTTTCAACATGCATTGCGTGAGTTGTTTGCATGATTCGAAGTCATTTTGTATGCCATTTCAGAGCTGGAACATATGCCCTTGCACTTCATGTTTCATCCTTTCAATGCATTTGGAAAGTTGTGCTTTGTGCCTTAAGCTTGGTCCATTGCATTGTGCATGCTTGCATGTGTTTTGTGTGCCTTAGTTTCATCATCTATGGCCACTGATTTGAATATGGTTGAGGCTTATTCATTTTGGTTTAAGTCCATTCCGCATCGAGTATGCCATGTAGTTCATAACATTGAAGTATGCCATGTTATCGCAAGATTGATCATTGCATTGTGTATGTCATTTTCATCGCATTGTGTATGTTAGTTTCCATATACATTGTATATGCTAGTGTCATGAGCATCGTGTACGCCATATAGTTTATAGCATTGCGTAGGCTAGTTGCATGTTTGCATGTTCATCCCTTGCATGTTCGCATGTCTAAGTTGTATTGCATTAGGTTGCATACTTGATGTCGCATTGTGCATGCCATGTTTGTTACATTGTGTTTGGAATAGGAGTTAGTACAAACACGGGAAACGAGGGACATTTCATACTTAAAGTGATGAAACGTGCCTTAATTCCCGGTCGCCGACACTCTTGACTATACATGACGGAGTCCTAGGCTTTAGGTGTTTGTATGTGCATTCATTCCATATTGAATTACGCAATCCGGCCCCTCGGCCATCATGCATCGAGATGCGTGATTGGTGGCCCGAGGGTCGAGGCCTACACTCCCTTGAGCTTATGTAATGATAGGGATGGTTAGGGCTGAGCAAGGAATCCGTAAAATCCGTAATCCGATCCAGTCCAGTCCAATCCAGTAGGTTTGGATTGGTTTTTTGAATCCGTGGTTTGGTTCCGGATTGAAAAATTAAAAATCCGTAGTTCACGGATTGGTTCTGGATTGAACCCCATGGTTTCGAATTGGAACCGATTCGGACCGTATACAAATAGTTTATATTTTTATTATACACCCTCCTGCATAGTATCTTCTCTTATTTCATATAAAACTTAAATCCAAACCTAAACTTGCATAGTATCTTATTTTATTACTTTTGTTTGCTAGTTTTTAGTGTTAATTTGTAATGGTCTAAATACTTATGGTGGAACTAGTTTTCTTATGATTGTTTAAATTCTAAAACAGTTTGTTGTTATTATGAAAAAACATGTTGCTATTGTGAAACTAATATGATGCTATATTTATATTTTTATGAAATTAAAGTGTTATAGATATATTTTTTGTTATTTAATTATGTAAATCCGTGGTCCTAAACCGATCCAATCCGTGTTTAAATGGATTGGTTCGGATTGGTTCCACAATTTAAACGGATTGGATTGGTTCCAATTTTTCAAGATCCGTAGATAAAGTGGCTGGCCGACCACTTTTTCTAGTTTTCACCATAAAAAGTGGTCAGCAGGTGGTCTGTAGCGATCCCGGTATCGATTCTTTTTTTTCATGTGTTTGCCACTTCGACTGGGCCGGTCGGGGGTCGAGGGGGCAGCGCCCCTTCGCGGGGGTCGAGGGGGCAGCGCCCCTTGGCGGGTCCAAGGGCAGCGCCCTGGCGGGGGTCGAGCTGCCCGGTCAGCTCGCGGGAGTCCAGGGGGTAGCATAATGCATTCGAAGCTGCTTACCCGCTCGAGCGGCCGTTTATGCGCTCGAGCGGAGAATGTTTGGTTTCAGAAGTTTGACCTGTCTGCAAAAGTACTGGGATAGTGTATTTGACGCTCGAGCGAGGCTTTCCATGCTCGAGCGGACCACGTTATATCAGTTCGTGAATCTGATGTTTCAGATCATTTTTTTTAGTCTTCTCTCTCTCTCTAAAACTCTCCAAAATTCCAGATCGGGAGTTTTTCTCTCTAGAAGGCATCTTCTCTCTTTGATTTCTCCAAATCCATTGGGATTTAGACCTAAGTTCTTCACCAAAGTCGGTTATCTAGGCAAGGGTTACGTTGTGTGCGGTGGAGATCGAATTTCATCGTCGTTGAATTTGGGGTTTTCAACTCGTTTCTTTGTCAAACTTGAGGTAGGGATTTTCTTTGAGTTATATATATGTTTTTGCAAGATCTAGATGATTTTCGAAATCATCCTTTGATTAATTTTGAAAACTTGTTGTTGATTTAAGAAAAAGAGTGCTTTTCAAAGTGGGTGTACTAGAAATTTGGGGGTTTTTGGAACTATGTTGATGAAAGGGAGATGTTTTGGTGAGATCTTGTCAAATATTTGAAGATGGATGGTTTTGGTGAGAAACCTAGAAATTTGGAATTTTTAAAAGAGAAGTTAAAAATCCATAGTTGATATTGCTATATTTATTTTAAATGCTAAAATAAATGATGTTTGGAAAATTTCTTGTTTATATTTTATAAATGTTAAATTTTGAAGAAGTATGAGAATTGTTACTCACTTTGGAAATTGTTATTTGAAAGTATTGATATAGTCTTGAAGTGACTAAGTTGTGGGAAATGTTTGAAAGGTGGGAATTATGCTATCCCTTGGACTAATTGAAATAAATGTATATTTATTCATCTTGTGAAATTGCATAGAAAGGAGAAATGGGAATTTTGATCACAATGGTAGTATTGTGTGGAAGAATTGGAAATGGAAGAATTGTTGCATTGTATTGTTATGGTTGCATTGTCATATCAAATCATTTGATTACATTGAACTTTGAAAGTTGATTTGAAAACTTGCATTGAGAAAGAATGTTGAGAAATGAGTTTTCATGAAATGGTTTTTGGGTAAATACGGTGGTAAGTCTTGACAGGTAGTGTGGATTATGGGTGTCGAGCCTTCCAGCTTGTGACTGGTAAAAATGACGGAATGGGTGTCGAGCCTTCCAGCTTGTGACTGGTAAAAATGACGGAATGGGTGTCGAGCCTTCCAGTTTGTGACTGGTAAAAATGATGGAATAGGTGTCGAGCCTTCCAGCTTGTGACTGGTAAAAATAACAAAGAATGGGTGTCGAGCCCTCCAGATGATACTGGTAAAAATGACAAATTGGTAGTACTTGTATAGTCTACTTGCAAACACTGACCTAGGGATTACCAGAGTTGTATTTACCGCCCCTTGAACAAAATTGATAAATGTGGAACAATTGAAATTGCATGGGCATCATTGAGCATGATGGTTTTTGAATAAATGAAGATGTGTTCTTTTTTTTTTTTTCAAAAGAGCATGGCATGGCATGTGCATCCACTTTTTTTTGAGACTTGTATAAAATGTATATACTTTGTGAAGGATTTTCCTACTAGGCTTTATGCTCACCCTACGGGATTTTTGTGTAGGAAAGGATGTGGTAATCCCGCCTAACTGAGGGTGTGGAAGTGTGTGAAGAGAGCATAGTGTGCTCGTTTGCTGTGACTCTGATTGTAAGCCAAGGGCTTTATATGTGTGGGTTTGAATAACCGTTTTGTGTAACCAGGCTCAGGCCTTGGAACTTGTAAACCCTTGGGGGTATTTGTTGTTTAATTAATGTTGTTGGATTAATTGTATTATCGCATGAAGACTATTTACATCATGTAATGCAAGTATGAGGATTTGTTATCAGTTTTACTTTAAAGAGCCATGACTAGTGTATCACCATTTGGGCATGAAAATGGGGGCGTTACATGGTCTCCAAGGCCAATATCTGGTCGGCAGCATCCCTATAGATTCCCAAGGTGGAGTTTCATCTCTCTGGAGCTTGGTGCAAGTTTCTGAGATCAATTGCAAACAGAGGCAATGTCACGACCCAAACCCACCCCTATGGGTTTAGTACCGTAACCGGCCAGTAATCCGAGATTACCGAAGGCCTGCATAACAGTAAGATAGTACTACAGAGTGCAGGGGCATGGCGGAAGCCAGAACAGTAAATAAACAATGTCCAATGAGCTGTGAGTCTGTATGCGAAAAGATTTTTCACACATATATATATGAATAGTACAGAACAGTATGTACAACATTTACAGTCGATCAGAACAGGGACCTAATCCCTATTAACCAGTACAGTACAAAAACATTCAGTCTATACAGTTATATAAAACAGATACAGAGACAGACGGGGAAATTAAAACACCCCTAAGCCATAGCTTGGCAGGCTCGGAACCTCGCAGTGAGGCACGGTGGTTGGCTTGACAAAAAGGGGAGTCTAACCCACGCTCCTAGCTCTGGTCTGGTGCCTGAACACCTACATATATATATATATATATATAAACAGTGAGCTAAAGCCCAGTGAATAACATAATGCGTAAAGAGGTTAAGAATAAGTGTCCTTTCAGTATTAAAAACAGTCAATTGATTCAGTATATCAATCATTCAGTCATAACAGTCATATGTGGTACATGCATTAGCATAGCAGTACAGTAAACAGTAGGTCTTAAAAGACCGAACAGTAAATGATGGCCATTAATCAGTAAACAGTGGCGATTCCAACAAGGGAACCGACAGAGATCTCTGTAACAGTAACAGTAAACAGTAGTTGCTAAGGATGCCACAATACAGTTCAGAATATAGGACATACATTCATTCAATTAACAGTATCAGTTCAGAAAATAGTTCAGTTAAACAGTCCGAAATATTCACAGTTGAACATATCTTTACACAAGTGTTACTCACAGAGTTCTGGGCTACCGTTAAGCTAGAGCGCGTCCCCGAAAGCCAGCCCTAAATAGTGACAGAACGAACACACACTAAGTTCACATTCGGGAATCAAAGACTTAGTCCCTACTTAGACTCGGTGTGGTTCTACATCTATATCCTCATTAGGATGCCTTAAACTAGGCCTAAGAATGCTTAAAATGAAATGAGGATGCAAAGATGCACTTTTAAACACTTAGCAAAATTTTCAGAAAACAGGGTCCCCGCTCGTGCGTGGGTTACCCCGCTCGAGCGTAAAGGCAAACAAAATACTCCGCTCCAGCGCGAGTTACTACGCTCGAGCGGACTGTAAAACATGCCAAAAGTACTGGATAGGTGAAAATCACGCTCGATTGGGCACTCGACACCCGCTCGAGCGTCGATTCTTCCGCTCGAGCGGACTTCAAAACAGTGCAAAGTACTGGGAGCACGAATTTCCCGCTCGAGCGCCACTTTCCCCGCTCGAGCGGGAGTCCAAAATCTGAAATTTCCAGATTTGAACTTCCAAGCTCAAATCAAGTTCCAATGTATCAAAATCAATTCCTTTGGGCCCATTTCCTGGAAAACACTTGTAAATACATAGAATAACATGATTCAAAGCTCAATTTGTAAAATCAAGTCCCAAAGGTAGTTTAATTAAATCCAAATTCAAACCAATTTTCATGAACATGCTACAAACATGACATGCATGAATTTAAACCAATTCAAAGCTTGAAATACTTGCTCAAGTGAGCCAATTCTTTCAAAACCAAGATGAAAACATGGTCTATAACATAAACATGAACATGCATGCAAGATTTCCATGAAATCAAACCTCACAATGCAAGGATAAACACATGCATGCTTGAATTCTAACTCAAATCAACATGTGGAGCTATTTCATGACTCAATCCACTAAATTTGACATGAATCATGTAAGAACAAGCTCAATTCATAAACAAGAGGATGTTTACACTACCTTAGGTCTAGAATTAGAGGTATGGAGGCTCAATGCTGCAAGTCTTCTACAATTTCCTCAAGTCTCCAAGCAAAGCTATCAAGAACAACTCAATCTCTCACACTCTCCCTCTCTTGGTCGGCTATAACAAAGAATGAGGCTGAGGAAATGTTTTGTAATGCAAGACTAAGTCTTAGACAAAGTTTGGTGTAGTGGCCTACTCAAATGGCAAAGTTGTAATTAAAGCCAACTTATATAATTCATCAATATTAATCCAATTTAATCATACCAAAACACATTTTTAATAAATACACCATAAAATCACATAAAATCTAATTAACACAGAACATCAATCGATTTCAGATTCGGCCGCCAATAAGGCCTTCAATTAGCAGTTTAAACGTAAAAACATGAACAGATAATCAAACAGGCAACAGATAGAAATGCAATTAAACAGATATACTCAATTAATTCAGTTCCAGATTTCAGTCGGTTAGTTCAGTATTTCATTCAGTTCAATTACCAATCATAATCAGTCTCAGTTTAGCAGTAATCAGTAGTTTATCGGTAAACAGTGGTGAGGGTTATTACAGGCAAATCGGGGCGTCGCGGGAGATTTCCAAACAAAGCGACTCGAGCATGCATGCATCCTTTGTCATCCAAAGTAGAGCTGAGGCAGCCTACATCATATAGTTTACATGCTTATCCAATTGCTAACTTAGTTAATTTGTTAATTAGTTAGAGTTGTGTAATAATTAGCTCTAGCTTGTTATTCCTTCTGTTGTGTAATAACTAGTTTAATTAGATTAGCTTAGACTAGCTAGTTGGTTTTTCAATTCCAAGTTGAATACATGATATTTGTAGCATCTCATATGCCATCTTAGAATAGCCGAGCCTATCTTAGTCGCATTTTGCATGTGTTGCATTAGGCATTCTTAACATAGCTAGGATCATGCATTGATTTCTAACATAGCTTTTTTTTGGCTCGGAGTACTCGGTAAGTGTTTATGCTTTAGCATCTTTGCATGTGTGTGAGTGACTGCCATGATAGCATGCTTGCCATGAGGCTATTTGCTTACGTGATTAACTGCCTGAATGCCCGTGGGTGAAGGATGGCTTACTTGAATTGGGACAATTCATCGAAATCTGCATTTTAGCCTACTTGCGAGTAGCAAACTTCAAACTATTTTCCAAACAAATGGATATGCAATGCTTTGTTCCAAATTATGTGATCTAGTCTATACTTGTTATGCTGTGCGCATTACGTAGTAATTCTAGGCTAATAAACCGGAATAAGAACGCATGTGTTTTCAAAAACAAGATATCATGTTTAGTAGTGGCCGATCTTTGATCGGGCGAGCGGGGGTGCTCATTGCATGACCTTCCCCAATCGTACCCAAGTTCTCGAGCCGAGGCAACTTTGGCGATGACGGACACGTGGCCTTAGGCACGAGTCAGGGTTTCCTAAATTCCCTCAAAATAAAATATTTAGGTGGCGACTTTGTATCTGGCAAAGCAGTCCATGTTTGACACTTCTTTTTAAAAATCAGTTTTTCAAAACGATTTGCCGGATTTGGACTCTTTGGTGATTTATCGATCTTACATTGCACTTTGTGAGATTAGATTCAGAATCGTGACATTTGAGTCCGAACTGTAGTAAGCCCAATGAACAAAACGAGATTTTCCCCGGGACGTTCGGGGACGTCTACAATCGTGTTTTTTGAAACGTACTTTGGAAATGTCTTTATAATACCAGTTAAATTCATCCAGTGAAATTTGCAAATAGCAGAGAAAATTACTGTGTATGATGTTTTTTGGAACATACTTTGGGCAGTGTGTTTATAATACTTGTCAAATTCATCTAGAGAAATTTGTCAATAACAGAGAAAATTACTCCCTGCATTGTGTTTCTTGAAACAAGCAAGATCAGGATGCATAAAGATCAAGCATGCAGTAACTGAGAGAAGTAATTATTGGTGACAGTACTGAGGTTGAAATGACTGTTGTTTACGCCACAATGGGATGTCATATATACCAAATAGTCCAACCACAATCTCCTAAATGAATATTTTTATCTATGCCATTGCCGACCAAATTGATTCATGGTCAATCAAAATATGCCACATTATCATATTCCCAGTTCCAAACAATTACACCCTCCCCAAATTATAAAATTATGAATTCATTTGTGCACAATCGCATGCTATAACAACTTGTCAGCCAATGAGGGGATCATAAATTGTTAGAAAGTGCAATTTTGCTAAATAGTAGAGAAGATTACTTTGTGCCAATAGCAAATAAAATTTTGTACTAACACAGTGCATTACAATGTACCAACACAGTGCATTACAAGTTACATGATCATATAGGCACCCTCTTTGCATGATACTTGATAAATTTCTCTATGAAATTCTGGTAACTGCTAACCAGAGAAATTGCTTTAGACATATAATTTTCTCTGTGCATTGTATTGACAATCACCACTTAGATATATACATATATGTCAAATATCATCATTCCTTCAATATATGAAAAAAAATATTTAAGGATTATTCCTAATTACATTGTGTGCATTGTCTTTCTTTCACTAGTGTGCTTTCACTATTATACTTTTAGTACTTATTTTGGTGGTATTTGAATTGGTTCTATCCATGATCGGCCGACATCGGTCGTAAATCTCTCAATGATTTCTGTCATCATCAACTTTACGTCTTGTGTTGAGAATGTAGAACTGATAGGTTCGTGGTTGATATGTTGTCTCATTATGTAACACACAAAGAAACCATAATCCACACTGCATACAAATTATAGGTATAGTTAGTTTTGAAAAACATTCAAATTAAATTATCTTATTTATAGATGTTGTATGAAACTTACGAATCACTAGCATGTTGTGGAGCATTGTCGACATATTGAAAGTCATAATTTATGCTTTGTGAGTCTATCAATTTGAACGAGGGTTGTGATTGTGCCTCTCTTTTAAGGCATGCTTTCAAAAAATTCTCCACATAATCTTGCTGCAAAAAAGATAATTTTTAAATAACAAAAAAATTTATACACAAGGACACAAAGACAGAAATTAATGAGAGTTTATGAAAATTATCATCACATAGACATTATCATGGATCAGATAAATTTGCATTCGTTACCAATTGTTTTGCATCTTTGAGATATTTATCATGTGCATCATCACTCCTTAGCCTTAGTGAGTTGTAGTACCTCCATAAATTGTCTTGTTTGTCCAAGACAAGCAAGGTCTAATGATTTCCTTTAGTTGACTTCTCATTGCCGCTGCTATTTATTGGGAAATGGAGGAACCTATAGTCCCTCCATGCGGTTTCAAGATGCTTGTCAAACAATGAGATTCAGAAAGTTTGATTTTCTGTCATCTTGATGAAGTTCTGTGGTTAGAGAAAATCAAAAAATGGTTATGAGATAGTTGAAATGACAGGAATTTCATAAATATACACACAAAGAAATTTTAAATGCACACAACTAGCTAGAGAAAATTAGATAAGTGACACAACTGGCTTCAAGAAGTATCTTAAAAAGAGAAAGTAGTAAGTAAATTCAAGAAAAAATCAAATAAAAGAGTAGTAACATACCAAGCTCATGCATGTAAAAAAAATGAAGTGGCTTGTTGTCCTTTTATCCTTTGGTCAGCAAATAGTATCTCTTCATAACCATCAATGTCTTGAAAATATCATTTATAATTGTAACATTGGTTTATAAAGGCTTACGGAAGATTGCAGAGAAATTTGATGAAAGACTTACGTTGTTGGCAAATTCTTTTTCCTTTATTTGGTTTCCGATATCTTCAAAAGTAATGAGATTCAACTCACTTGTCCAGATTAAAGCCCTACAAGATGAAAAAGAAAGGATTTAATAGTTGTTAATGCAATATAAGTTAGTAAATTGTTGTTTGTTATCTTCTATTTTATTTGTTGTACTTACTCTAGTCCAGACAAATTTGATATGTGCTACAAGATATCTTTGACATGTTCTTTTACCAATTTTGCAACCAGTAGACTTTGTGGAAAAATCCAAGATTTTATAACGTTTGTTGGTTGAGGCAAGACAGAGTCATTGGTATCAAGTACTTCTTTGTCTTTAGTGGTTCGCTCTATTGGCTTTGCAGCTTGTTTTGAACCTCTAGTGATCTTTACAACTTTGAGATATTGAAAGTCTGGATCTTGCTTTTCTTTCCTTTCTTTTGCCTTTAAATTATTTATCATTGATGTAGGATCTTTCTTCATTATAGACAGTGAAAATATCAGTAAAAGTTAAATTTCTCTAAAGTAACAAATCATAATTTCAATATGTAAATTTATTTGATTCAATATTTTCCAATTACCATAGACTTTTGTCTTTTATTTTGGTTGTTGTTTGTCTGCCAGTTTTTCTTGTTGGGTTATTGATTGTTGTTCCATTTCCATTCCAACTATACATAGTGAAAATCAAATAAGCCCCAAAAATCAACGTGGTCAGAGAAGTTACAAAATCTAGAGAAAATTACACACATATGGAACCAAAAAGACAAAGAAATCAAATAAGCAGCAGAAATTAAACTAGCTAAACTAATGTGGTCAGAGAAATTTAAATTCTAGAAAAAATTACTATTGACAGAGAAAATTTTAGTAAATAGAAATTTCTTTAAGTTTTGTTGACACAAGAACATAAGTTTTTGTGGTTCAAGATTTTCACTGACCTTGGGGTTGAACTTGTGTTGGTGTTCGGTAAGGTTGTGTTGCTAGTTGGACGGATAATTCTTGAATTTGTTCATGCAATCTAGCATTTTCAGTTTCAAGCTCTAAAATTGAATGCCTCAACTCTTGAATTGTTTTTTTTATCATCTTCTTTTTGAATCTCCAACATCCTTTATTTCATTTGGTTTGTGCTATCTCTTTCTTGAAGTTCCGAGTTATTTGATGTCAAGATTCTTATTGCAATGTCCTTTTCTTCGTGTAATTGATTCCAATTTTTCTCTTCTTCTATTTTGGATTTAGAAAGTGCCTTTAGTCTTTGATGTAGATTAGCAATTTGAGCATCCTTTGATTCCTCAGATTCTTGAGGTTGATGCATTGTTGAGCCATAAATGCTATCATGATGTTGGTTCATTGGCTCATTATTTTCTTCTTCATCCCTTTCCTCATTGTTTTCTTCTTCCTCTTTAGATTCAATGCCTTCATCTTCTTCTTCATTGTCTTCTTCTTCTTTTCTTTCATATTCTTCTTTGTCTTCTACTTCTTCATTTTCTTCTCTAGCTTCCTCTTCTGCACTGCTTGCTTGATCTTCTTCTCTATTGCTTGCTTCTTGTTCTTCTTTGTTGTCTTCTCCTTCTTCATTCCCTTTTTTGGGTGAATAATTCTTCATTCCCTTCTTCTTCTTTAGATGAATCTTCTAATGTCTCCTTGAATTTGGGCAATGCCTTTTTTGTTTCTTTCTTCGTCTTTTTACCAAGACAAAACTTCTCTGATGGGTTTTTAACTAGCTCCTTGTTATCTATCTGTAACAGGAGGCTCTTTTATTAGAGAAATATTAAAATTTCACTAAGAGAAAAATTCAAATAAGATCAACCAAATGCCATATAAAATTTATCTAAATCATAATAATGGGAAACAAATTTCAGAGAAAATTTTATGGACCAGAGAAAATTACACACAAGAAGACACTGTACCCTTCAATTATCACTAAATATCACCTTTACCCTCCTCAATTTTAAAACAGTACATTTAGAACCTTCACCTATCAAAAATTATTTTATTTTTCCCTCTAAAAGGTGGGTCTTTGTACAGTTTTTGATAATAGAGAGTCCAAATGTAAATTTTTAAATTAAAATAATATTTAATAATAGTTGAAGAGGCAAACTGCAATTAACCCTTAATTAAACTATTAAGATATCAAAAAAAAAAAAAAAAATGAAAAATAATATGGCATAAATAAATAGATAAAACCTAGAGCACATGTTTGATTAATAGGATTATAGCATATGATTGCGATTATTAGTCCATGGTCTCCCAATCTCATATTCAATTGCAAATTTTATTATCTTTTTTTCTTTGAATCATACAAATATATTAACAGGATAACATATATGGCAGACGTTCAACCAGAGAAAATTGACGAATTTTTAATATTGAGATGAGCTGGGATCATAATTTCAAATATGAAAAAAAAAAAATAGAAAAAATAAATTGTTATATCACTAATTCTATGCTAATTCATGGAATTATTAATATTTTCACTATTAATTCTGTTAATCAAACAACGCAGAGAGAAATGACAATACTTACCCGAGATATCGCAAGAGATTGAAGCCAAGTCGAGTCATGAGATTGGTCTCCGACGCCGCATCCCCAATGCCCTCACCAAACGACTTGCCACCGCCGCCGGCAAGAGAAGACTCGCCGGCGGTCCGACGCCGTCGTTTCTGGAAGAATTTGGAACCACCAGTGGCAGTGCTTATATAGCTGGAAGCACTAGGAAAAATGGGTTTGACTTCAATTGCCCTCTCTTCCTCAAATTGTGGAGAAATCAGAAGCCGAGTAACCGACACATCTTCCTCCGCCGATCTCAGTAACATCTTCTCCACTGCCATTGTCCCACATGGATTTGACAGAGGAAGGATCTGTGACTGCATTTTTTGATGAGAGAGAGAGAGAGTAGAAATAGCAACAGCTAGCTGGGTCTGTTCTGTTAATAACTGTAATTTGTGGGGTAAATTACAAATAAATCCTAAGATTTGCTTAAAATATGAATTGCCTCTCATAGTTTGAAAAATTACAAATATTTTTCTGTCAAAATTTTTTATTTAACCGAATTAATTAAAAAAATAAAATTTCTAACTGTTCACCTATATAATATTAAAATTATATGAATTATTAATTAAAAATTAAATTTTGACATTATTAAATTTTTTTAATTAACTTAATAATTTATTATTAAAATGACATATTTATTTTGAAATTAAAAATATTAAGAGACATAATATAATTTTTAGAATTATATTGAATAATTTATAATTTAAATAAAGTTCAAGAATATGTTTGTAATTTACTCTAATTTGTGAGCTTGGTTGGGTTAGTTGTGATAGATGACAAAGGGCAGAAATAGAGGAAGAGTGGAAAATTCAATTTTGAAATGGTTTTTTTTTTTTTTTTGGGTTACAGTGAAATATTTTTGAATGGGTTTAAATACATATACAGATAATGATTCTCTGTATTGGAACTCTTTGAAATTGTTTAATTCAATATTGGAACTCTTTGAAATTGTTTAATTCAATGGTCCATAAGTGTGTGTTTTTAACCCTATTTTATTTATTTTATTTCGGCTTGACCAGCTGACACGTGTTTTGTTACTATAAAAAATAGAGTAAACTGCAAGTTTGGATTTAGTGGCTTGAAAAAATGAGATTGGGTCACTTTCGTAGAAAAAGAAGAAATGATTTTTTAAATTTTTTATACACAGTAAATTGGAAGTGTGGATGGAGTGATTTGAAAATGAATAATGTTTGGTAGCTCGAGGATTTCATCTCCCGAATCCCCCTAAAGCCCAAAACGACGTCGTTTTGGTTTTTTTTTTTTTTTTTTTTTTTTTTTCTGCCATTTTCGTTGCAGAGGAAGAGGGAGAAGAGGGAGAGGGAGAGAAAGAGAAGAGAGGGAAGAGGAAGAGGGGTCGTTGCAGCTCGCCTCCGGCTGTCCGCCAGCCCGTCGCAGCTCGCAGCTCCGCCGTCGCAGCTCGCAGCTCTGCCCCGATCGCGTCGCCTCCGCCCCTCGTCGGCTCTGCCCCGATCGCGCCTCCGCCCCCTCCTCCCCTCCCCCTCCATTTTTTAGGCCCCCTCCAGTCCCCTCCTCCCTCCTCCTCTCCTCTCCTCTCCTCTCCTCCTGGTTTCTGCGTCTGAAAAAAAAAAACAAAAAAACAAAAAAAAAAACGGCACCGTTTTTGTTTCGGGGCTTTCGAGCTACGTAGCTTTCGAGCTACGTAGCATGACTGTTTGAAATTTTAGATTGGGTCGCTTTCGAAGAAAAAGAAGGAGAAATGAATTTTTTTTTTTTTAAATTTTTTATATACTCATTTGAACAAGTAAAGGCAATGAAAATAAAACAAATTATAATAGATAGAAACATATTTATATCATAATTCTCATTTTGAATCTCTTCAAAGTAAAGAAATTAGAAGAGAAAATAAACTTAGTGACATGGGTAAGCTCATAAAGGTTACAGCCCACCATTTAGGGCCCAATACATAACCCAAATACTAAAACCCAGCATTGCTGAAGCCCCACATAACAACGAAAACCAATGACATCAAGACACATGGCAAGAGAAGGGCAAGCCACATAAGCAGACAAAGATATGCAAAGTTATTGTCACTGCACATCGCCATTAATGAAGCCCCTTACAGTATTTATTGCGATAACCCCTCTCCGTCGGGACAGAACGACTTCACCATAAATAAGGTAAGCTAGAACATAGATTTTCGGCCAAGGTGACAGGTCGGAAGGGACAACGAAATGATTACCGGAGGATATAAGTAGACGTCGAAGACGGGAAGAAGGTTAAGCTTTTTATCTCTAATTCATCTCTACATTCTACTTCTCTCTCTGACTTGCGCGTCGGAGGGTTCGTTGGGGGACTCCCCGTTCCCCGTTGAACTCTTGTGTAGGTCTTCTGGTAGGTTTGGTCATTCGGACACAGGCTTGAGAAGCGTGGATCAGTCCGACCCGTTCCACCTAGAACAAACTGTATCATCAGTTGGCGCCATCTGTGGGAAGGTTTTTGTTCCGCGCGCCAGTTGTGCTCATTGTTGCTGGAGACCCTCTCCCCATAACCCCTCCTACCACATGTGAAGGTGGATGATCACAACTAGATCCATGGCTTCTCACCCCAATGTTGCCGATCATCAAGCCGACCCTCCCAATCCAAACAACCCACCACAGTATTTCACCGAGCTCACCAACAGCATTAACCGCCTAGCCGAGCAAAACCAAGCCCTGATTAATGCTCTACTCCAAAGAAACCTTCCTATGCCTCCTCCACCACCTCCAGATATCCCACCCAACCAAGAGTGAGCCCCGAGCCATACTATCCAGCAGCCTAATCCACCCAACATGGAAGGCTTGCAACCCCCTCCCCCAGGTATAAACCTGCCACCCCGGGGCCCACATCCACCGAACCCGGCACCAACCCCTGAAGGAGAGGCCAGCAGCGTCCAGCCCCCGCTGCCTTCCGGTGGTGACAACATTCCTCTCTAGGACGCAGAACTCCGAGCTATGAAGCTCCAACTCCAAGGGGTCATGCAGAACATACAGCATAAACCGTCTACCACAACTAACTCCCCATTTGTCACCTCCATCAGGGACATACCTCTACCTCTTAAGTTCAAAATGCCCACGATCGACTCTTTTGACGGTACAACGGACCCAGTCGACCACTTGGAGACCTACCGAACCCTCATGATCCTCCATGCATTCCCCGATGAAATCATGTGTCGGGCTTTCCCTATGACACTCAAGGGGTCAGCTCGACTCTGGTTTAGTCAACTGCCAGCAGACTCTGTTTCCACTTTCCAGCACCTCAGTGACTCCTTTCTCAGCCATTTCATTGGAGCCCAGCGCCAGCGGCGTCCGGAAACCCAGCTTCTCAACATCCGTTAGACTGAAGGGGAGTCGCTGCGCAGCTTTGTCACCCGCTTCAACACCGAAGCTTTGCAGGTGGTGGAAAACGATTACAAGGTCATCCTCATGGCATTCATGGCCGGCCTACGATCATCTGATTTCCTTTTCTCCCTTTCAAAAAACCCCCCGACCTCCATGGCTACCCTTCTTTCCAAAGCCCAAAAATACATGAACGCAGAAGATTCCCTAGCCACTCGCCAAGACCCTACAGCCAAAAACCCGACCCCCAGGGAGAAAAGAAAGGACTTAGACACCAGAAACACTCAGTACAATAACTAAACACCTCAGTACACCGACCGACCCTCCAGAGCCGACCGGTCAGCATCAGCCTGACTGCCCGGCCGATTCAAACGGTACACACCCCTTAATTCCCCCATGGCACAAGTTCTCAATCAGATCCAGCGAGACTACCCCCTGAAATGGCCCCAACCATCTCAGTCTCCTTTCAATCGGCGAGACCAGTCCAAATATTACCATTTTCACTAGGACCACGGTCATAATACCGAGGAGTGTGTTAACCTCAAAGATCAGGTCGAGGGCTTGATACGTCAGGGACGTATCAGTTGGTTCACGGACACCCGCCCTCAGCAAAGGCAAAGGACCGAACCCATCAGAAACAACCGCAAGCGCACTCCTCCCCGGCAACCAGCACAACCTAACCCTAGCCATGATCGCCCTCCATAGCAACCCCGAGCACAAGGTAACCCCGCCCCCCTGTCGGAGAAATCAGAGTCATAGCCGGCGGGCTTGCGTGTGGAGGTCCATCCCGCTCAGCTCAGCGGGCAGAACTCAGAAAGATAAGACAGGACTCAGACAAAGAAGTTACCACATTAGACCGCCCTCCCAAACAGCCCAAGCAGTGGATGGAGCCCATCACCTTTACGGAAGCCGACTGCATAAGCATCTGTTACCCCCATGACGACCCCCTCGTCATTTTTGCCCTCATCTTCAATTACGAAGTCAGACAGGTCCTCGTTGACAATGGCAGTTCTTCAGATATCATCTTCCTAAATGCCTTCCGCCAGCTTAAGATCGGGAAAGAAAGTCTGTCTCATCTTCAAACCCAGTTGGTCGGTTTCACTGGAGACCGGGTGACCTCCATCGGCTCCATCGATCTTCCCATCACCATCGGAGAATACCCACGACAGACCACCAAGTTGCTTACTTTCCTGGTCGTCGACTGTCCCTCCGCCTATAACATTATCCTCGGCCGCACCGCCCTAAATGCCTTCCAAGCTATTACATCCACTTTCTATCTTGCCGTCAAGTTCCCCACCGATCTTGGGGTCGGCATGGTCAGGGAGAGCAAACTGTTGCCAAGGAATGTTATGTTGCCTCACTTAAAGAAGTCAAGCTCAAGGAGGCCATGATCATTGAAGGACTCGACATCAGAGACGAAGACGAGCTAGTTAGAGGGGAACCAGTAGAAGAGCTTGTTGAGGTCCTCATCGACCCCACCAACCCGGCAAAAACTGCCAAGATCGACAGCCAACTATCCTCCCAAGCCAAGGCCGACCTCACCGCCCTCCTGATTGAGCACAACGACGTATTTACCTGGACCCACTCTATCATGACCCGAACCCGCCCCCGTGGGTTAAGGACATAACCGGCCAGCAATCATGAGATTACCTATGGCCTCAAACCAAACCAAACGCATTTTAACAGAGTTAATGGGGGCCAAACGGAAGTAATTTAAAATTTTGTCCATAGAGCTGTGCTTACATGGCACATCACAACAAACCATACATATGCATATTAATAACTCACAACAAAATATGTACTACACAAGGTCCTGTACATACAGGATCATATAAGTCTAAGTCAACCCAAGAAAACTATATACAACATATTCAAAGACTTCGCCCACATGACAAAGTAAAACAAAATGACAAAAAGGCGAAGATGGGTCTCGTGTATGAGACGCAAGGGCTGACTCTTCAAAACCTTTATTGTTCCTCACAGACTTCACTGGGGCTGGGTTTGGACTTCTCTTGGCTCACCTACAAACACATGAATGAGCGTGAGCGAAAGCCCAGTGAATAATATCAAATAAAGGAGTTATATAAATGGTATGTAGAACCACATGCTTCAAACGGCCTTGGGCCCAATTCATGTTTTCGTTTATGTCAAACTGGCCTTTGGCCCATTCATTTATTTGTATCAAACTGGCCTTTGGCCCATTCATTTATTCTTGTTGAAACGGCCTCTGGCCCATTCATTCATATCAAAATGGCCTCTGGCCCATTTATTCATATCAAAACGGCCTTTTGGCCCATCCGTTCATGTCAAAATGGCCTCTGGCCCATTCATTCATGTCAAAACAGCCTTTGGCCCATCCATTCATGTCAAAACGGCCTTTGGCCCATCCATTCATTCTTGTGAAAACGGCCTCTGGCCCATTCACTCTATCATTCGGATCAAACTGGCCTCTGGCCCATTCATTTGGCATAGCAACATTGTCCACCAATCGAATCAACGAACTTATAAAACTTACATAGAAGTAATTTGGACAACAACATATTTCAGATATCTCTGTTAAGATATTACTCATAGTAATCGGTTGGTTGGCTTGCCCTGGAGCTCGACCCTACACATTCCATGAACACAAAAGGGTCACAAATAATTCAATCCGTTCTAAATTCACATTTTCCTCTTTAGGCTTCATTCTTATCTCTTTAACTCAATTAAAATGCTCAATGCATGCCTAAGAGTACTTAGAAGTGAAAGAGGACGGAAAATGAAACTCAGAATGCCTTTTCAAAATTTCAGAAAACAAGGTCCCCGCTCGAGCAGACCCATGAGGTTTGCAAAAGTGCTGGATGCATCAAAATTATGCTCGAGCGTGAAGTCTGGCGCTTGAGCTGAAGGTCTGTCTACATAGCTCCCCGCTCGAGTGGACACCATGTCTGCAGAAAATACTGGGAACACAAATTTCACGCTCAAGCGGCGGTTTCCCCGCTCGAGCGGACATCAAAATTCTGGAAAATCCAAAACATGTTCTTGAGCTTCAACTTGACATTCTATCCAACATTTCTTGCATGCAATAGCTCAAACTTCAAATACACTTGTACTAACATGGTATAAACCCCAAATTACAACCCAATGAAGCTCAATTTCATGAATCAAACACATGCATGACCCAAATTGACTGAAACTCATCACCAACACACTAAATTCAAATATTCAAGGTTCATACTTCCATGATTTGCACTTGCATGTGGAATATATACAATATCCTCAACTTAATTGGTGAAGAGGTGATCAAATATATGGACTTAAACCAAAAATTCAACATGGATCATACACATTGTGCTCAAATATGGAAATTCATAGTAATTTTCTACATGCATGCATCCATTGACTTTAAATTCAACAAATATAACTCAATTTCCTTATAATCAAACTAATTCATGTTCTTGACCATTAATCAAACTTGAATTCACAATTTACAACATTAAACTCATGAATTCACTTACCTAGAAGCTCAATTCTTCCAATCTATGGTCAAATCTAGAGTTGGCCTTCAAATATTCAAGCTTCAATGATCAACTTCAACCCTCTCCCTCTCTATCCGGCCCTCTCTTCTCTCTTAAGGTTAGAATCAGCCAAAATGAAGCTAAAGAGGGAATTTGAGGGTGTAGTGCCTTATTACAACAAATTCCACTAAGTCCAATTTAATAATAATAAATAATTGGGCACTAATTCATCAATTAAATCAATTAATTCTGATCTGAATCAATTTCCAATTAAATTTCACTGTAGGCTCTAAAAATTATGCCAATCGCAATGGCGTAGTCAATTTCGGTTTCTGTGGCCGATAAGGCCTTCAATTTAATTTCCAAAACAGAAAATCAAACAGATATTCCTACGGTGAACAAACAGAAATCCAAAACCACATATTTTCACATAATGGCATACAAAATCATATTAAACACATAGTCACATTCATGTTAAGGACCAATTAACATATTACGGAACAGGGATATCACAAACTCCGATATGCCAGGTATTGACCCCTCATTCATCACCCACCGTCTTAGCATTGAGCCCCATTTCTGACCCATCCGCCAGAAGCAGCGCATCTTTCACCCGGAGCGCAATAACCTTATTGCTTTTGAAGTAGATAAACTCCTTGAGGCACAGTTTATCGCAAATGTTGACTACCCCAGATGGCTGTCGAATGTGGTTCTGGTTCGTAAAAACAATGGTAAATGGTGACTCTGTGTCGACTACTCCGACCTCAACCGAGCTTGCCCCAAAGACAGCTATCCTCTTCCTCGCATAGACCTACTGGTTGACGCCACGGCAGGCCACCAAATGCTCAGGTTCATGGACGCCTTATCCGGATACAATCAAATTCTGATGCACCCGTCTGACCAGGAACACACCTCCTTCATCACCGTCCGAGGCACCTACCATTACCATGTGATGTCATTTGGGTTGAAAAACGCTGGAGCCACTTACCAACGGTTGGTCAATGTCGTCTTTCATCACCAGATAGGCCGGAACATGGAGGTATATGTCGACGACATGCTAGTCAAGAGCAAGCTCTCCATTGATCATCTGGCCGACCTGCGAGAGACCTTCACCACCCTACGAAAGAATCAAATGAAGCTCAATACAGAGAAATGTGCCTTCGGCGTAGGATCTAGAAAGTTCTTGGGTTTCATGGTCAGTCAGCGGGGCATCGAAGCTAACCCCGAAAAGATCAAGGCCTTAATTGAAATGAAGTCACCCAGAACGTTTAAGGAGGTTCAGCGGCTTACTGGCTGAGTTGCCACACTCAACCGCTTCATTTCCCGCGCAACGAACAAGTGCCTCCCCTTCTTCAAAGTTCTTCGGCAAACTTTTGAGTGGACAGCAGAGTCCGAAGAGGTCTTTCAGCAGTTGAAACAGTGCATGGCCAACCCCTCTTACTTTCTCAGGCAATCGCGGGCGAACACCTTTTCCTTTATTTAGCCGTGTCAAACATCGCAGTTAGTGCAGCACTTATCAGGGAAGACAGCTCTGTCCAGCGACCGGTCTACTACATCAGTCGGGCTCTCAGGGGAGCAGAACAAAACTACCCGTTGTTAAAAAAAATGTCCTTAGCCTTGGTCACCGCCTCCAGACGACTATGTCCTTACTTCCAAGCCCATTCCATAGTGGTCCTCACTGACCAACCATTGAAGAAGATAATGCAACAATCAGAACTTTCCGGCAGACTTATGCAACGTCGATCGAGCTCAGCCAATTTGACATCTCCTACTGGCCTCGAACAACGATTAAAGGGCAAACTGTTGCCGATTTTATCCTGGAATTCACTAATCTCACTCCGACCACAGCTCCTCCGCCCCTGCCACCCTCTACCGAGCGAGAAGATCGCCATTCTTGGATCCTCAACGTCGACGGATCATCTCGCAAAGAAGGCAATGGGGCTGGTCTCATCCTCACTGCCCTAGAGGGGGGTTATTTCAAATGTGCTCTCGGCTTCTTGTTTGACGCAAGCAATAATGAGGTTGAATATGAGGCATTGATTGTTGGTCTTCGCCTTGCCAGAGACATTGGTGTCAGCCATATCCAAGTGTTCAGCGATTCCCAGCTCATTGTCGGACAAATCACGGGGGAATTCGATGCCAAGGAAGACACAATGCGGGCTTATAGGGATATTGCGCTCCCTCTTGCTCGCATGTTCAATAATTTCCACATCAAGCACATCCCTCGGACGAAAAAATTCCAAGGCAGATGAAATGGCTCAGTCGGCTTCAGCAGACCAGTCAGACCTCAGCCACGGTGTCCGCCTTGAGTACCTGGCCCACCTTGTCATTTCCCCAAACCAGCAGCAAGTCAACTTCCTCCAAAACGAACCTATTCTTGGGCGGCTGACATTTCTCTATTTCTGACAACGGGGGGACTGCCAGCCGACAAACAGCAGGCCGCCAAAATCAGGGCCCGGTCGTCCAACTAATCCTTGTTAGCGCCCTCTTGTACAAATGTGGTTTTTCACGCCCGTATCTCAGATGCCTCAATCCGGCTCAAGTAACCTACGTAATGAGGGAAATCCATGAGGGTATCTGTGGTAATCATTCAGGCGCCCAGTCCCCACAAAATACTTCGCACTGGTTATTTCTGACCTACTCTCAATCAAGATACGACTTACTTCGTGCTCAAATGTGACAAGTGCCAGCGTTTTGCCAACATCCCTCATGCTCCTCCTACAGAATTGATCACACTTTGTAGTCCTTACCCATTCGCCAAATGGGGGATCGACTTAGTTGGCCCATTGCCCACTGGCCGAGGCCAAACCAAATTCGCCATTGTCGCTATCGATTACTTCACTAAATGGGTGGAGGCAGAACCCCTTGCCACAATTACCGAGAGGAACACAACTAGATTCATCTGGCAGTCGATCGTATGTAGATTTGGCATCCCTCAAGCCATTGTCTCCGACAACAGCAAATAATTGGACAATGGCAAGTTTAGGAAATTCTGTGCAGAACTTCACATCTAGCCATGTTTCTCTTCTCCAGGTCATCCCCCAAGCCAATGGCCAAGTTGAGGTACCAACCGTCTTTTCTCAAGATCATCAACTAAGTCAATCACTAAGGAAGTCTAGGCTGAGGTAATGAGGACTATGCGAATGTACTCTACTCGAGGCCTGCTACCCCACTACCGTCGAACCCCCACGGGGAGACCCCTTCTTTCGCTTAACATAAGCGCTGTGAGGTGGTCATCCCAGTGGAAATCGGTCTTCCTACCCACAGAATTCTACATCCGAATCCAGAACTAACTGACTGAGGAGCTGCATCGAGCAGACCTAGACCTAATCGAAGAGCTCCGAAGCACTCACTGTGTCAAACGGGCCTCATACCAACAGAAAATGAGAACACATTACAACCGCAAAGTCTGACCTAGGGAATTTGCCATGAGGGACCTTGTTTTGCGCGAAGTAACCCTTGCCACCAAAAACCCAGCTGAGGGCAAACTGGCAGCCAAGTGGAAAGGACCTTACGTTGTTAAAGCCAGACCTCGTCCGGGCACTTATCGACTTCAGGACATGGAAGGCCGAGACCTCCCCCATCCGTGGAACGCCAAACACTTGAAGCGTTATTTTCAATAAGTCCCCATTTTTGTATTGATCAGTTATTGTATTTTCCTTTTTGGCAATCTACACATTTGAATGTTCTTCTTCTTCTTTCACATGATGTAAATTTCTGATCAAATGGGCTACACTTTACTCGACAACAATCTTATATCTCAATTATCTGTGTGGTGACTCAATAACGTCTTGTTTTCAGCACTCAGTTACAAGCCTCAGCCAGACTGAGTGTGAACAGCCTCAGCCAGACTGAGCATGACACGCCTCAGCCAAACTGAGCATGAAGAGCTCAGCCAGACTGAGTCACTTAAAGCCTCAGCCAGATTGAGCGTAAATAGCCTCAGCCAGACTGAGCAGGACAAGCCTCAGCCAGACTGAGCATGAAGAGCTCAGCCAGACTGAGTCACTTAAAGCCTCAGTCAGACTGAGCGTGAACAACCTTAGCCAGACTGAGCATGACAAGCCTCAGCCAGACTGAGCATGAAAAGCTCAGCCAGACCGAGTCACTTAAAGCCTTAGCCAGACTGAGCGTAAACAGCCTCAGCCAGACTGAGCATGACAAGCCTCAGCCAGACTGAGCCTGAAGAGCTCAGCCAGACTGAGTCATCCAAAGCCTCAGCCAGACTGAGTATGAAGAGCTCAGCCAGACTGAGCGTGAACAGCCTCAGCCAGACTGAGTGTGACAAGCCTCAGCCAGACTGAGCCTGAAGAGCTCAGCCAGACTGAGTCACTTAAAGCCTCAGCCAGACTGAGCATGACAAGCCTCAGCCAGACTGAGCCTGAAGAGCTCAGCTAGACTGAGTCACTTACAGCCTCGGTCAGACTGAGCATACGGAGCTCAGCCAGACTAAACTACTTGAAGAGACAGCCCGACCGAGTTAATTATGGCTCAACCCGAACCGAGCACGAATGAAGCGCTCGGCCAAGGCCATTTTTGCAACTTCCTGATCGTGGCATGGTTGCCATACTTAGTCAAATTCCAGTTCAACGTTTTCCAAGTCAGACTGGCTTCTTGTTGGGTCGCGATTCACAAATTCACGTTTTTAACATTCTCACATTTTTAAACTTCACTCTGCGTTGAGGTTTTCTTACATTTTAAACTTCACTATGCATTTGAGGTTTTCTTACATTTTAAACTTCACTCCTGCATTGAGGTTTTCTTACATTTTAAACTTCACAATAATTTTACACAAGCCCTATGTAAGTCAGCAACTTTCATTCTTTGCAGATCCTCAAACCATACAAACAATAGCAAAAAACACAAACACAACTCATACTTTTATTCATTCACAAACTTATACATGAATTTGTCACAGAAATTCAAAAAAAAAAAAAAAAAAAAAAAAAAAAAAAAAACAATCATTCCTCTTCACTTGAGACGAGGTCTTCTTCTTCAACACCCTCATCCAAGGGGGTCTGGGCCACGTCATCTTCATCAATCTTTACACTGCTGAAGTCAAGTCTGGGAACAGCTCTTCTGCTTTGCGTTTAAACATCTTCCAGTAGTTGTCTCAGAACTCAGCCATCTCGTGTTTGTAGAAGTCCGACCGCTGGAAG